>VDFB02015537.1:404111-563743 GCA_007258455.2 Sequoia sempervirens | reverse complement strand
ATTCTTCTTCTTGTTCTTGATTTGCAGGTTCCTTATCAAAGAATCCTGCAGGGGAGTCACCATCGAAGTTGTCCATTTGTGGTGAGACAACATTCGAACTTGGTGTTGGTACAAAACTAGAACTCGGATCAATTTCAGTGTATCCCATGATTTGAATCATCCTCAGGTTCTCAGGACATGTGGATCCGGTATGTGCATCAGTGTTGTGGAAAGGACAAAATACTGCACCGTGTGCAGCTTCAATCATTGGTCTTGATGGAGATGTTGACAACCGTGGCTGAAGATTGTCTCTCTTTGGCTAGTACAGTTGTTGAACTGGAGATCTAATGAAATTTGTTTTCATCAAGCCAAAAGTAATCATATCATCCTCCAACTTGATGGCATGTTCTTGCGCATTCTTCAACTCTGCTTCTTTTGTCGTCTTGAGGAAGAAGGCTATCTCTAATGGAAGAGCATTTATGAAACAACTCGTCAAAATCTTCGGTGATGGATCGTGAGTAGAAAAAAGTCTTGCAACAAGATGATTAAATCTTGCTACAAAATTCCTCATGTGCTCATTGTGCTCCATCCTTGAATTTGTAAGTTGGGCGAACAAGAAGTGACTGTCTTCAGCGGGCTTGAATCTCGCCAAAAACTTCTCACTCATAGTTATCTAGCTTGTGATACTGCCTGGCGCCAGGTGATTGAACCAGTTGGCAGCAGTTATGAAACTTCAAATGTATCTAACACAACAGGTCCCACTTATAGATTTCAAATTACTACAAATATACTTGTTGATTTATAATTGATATGCAATGAACAGCCAATATGAAACCCTATGACAGTGATTGCATTCAGATTTGAATAGTTTATGCTCACATACATCAAGTATAAATATTGATATGGCTGGAAATGAATATATTGGACCCTCATATGTAAGTAATCAACAATTATGAAATCCTAAGGTGTCAAATACACTAAAATCTCAACTTGTAACCCTGTAAATGCTGATTTTATTTGATTTTGCAATAACTCGAACAATTACATTGACTGATATACAAGTTGGAAACACAATTTAAGACTTACAACAATTAAAAATTTCACTCATAGTAGATCAATGACTGAAAAGGCTGATGGTATAGATCAATGACACCCAAGAACCTTGTGAACAGCAAGAATGGCTGCTGGATATGACTGAAACAAAGTTATAACAACAGCAATAATCTTTCCACCATGTAGATCACCTAGTATGACAAGGCAGCTAGCTGGTATAGAGCTCCAGATGATTGATTGTTTGACTCTATAATGTATATGTCAATATGATTAGTGATTACATTTGCAACTTTATCAATGTTCATTGTTATGATTATCATTACTCATGAATATCTGGAATCTGAAATTTCCCTATGTTATATATATATATATATAGCCATCCCCTGCCGTCCCCAAAAATCCCTTTAAAAAATCTCGTCCCCGAAATGCGTCCCACCGTCCCCCCATACCGGAAACTTGGTGGAACATAGTAAAAAGATTTTTAAAAAAATGCATAATGAAGTGTTTAAAAACAACATAAAATGCAAACCAATGGTCCCCAACACCAAAAAATGGAACTGCCAATGCATTCACAAAGCCAGGATGGAAGTTTGCATACACTCTATTAAACTATTATATAAAAAGAAAATATATCTTACTACCTGAAGAAGTGTCACTTTTTCTGTTTTCGCCATTAGTCCTACTGTAACATCAGGACCCCCTGCACTATCTTCGACATAGTTCATGTCTGTTCAATAGCAGTATCATCATATGAGCTCATATGGGGCAGGCATATAGATTTCGACAAGCTAGCATGTAAACAACAATTGAACTTAACAACATTAAAATCAAGCAGGTACCTAGCAAAGGTGTACTATTAAGGTACCCAGCAGCACAGGAAGTGACCAAATCACACATGGGAATGCCAGCATCAGCAAGTGCTAAAGTTGCTGCATTGATACATGCAGATCTTGTTCCTTCAAACAAAAGAAAAGTGTTGCAGAGCAGTCAATACTCAGTAAAGGTTGCTTTCATATGTTAGTAAAAAAAAATCACAGCCAAAAAGAATCCATGAAATTATTTCTAGAAGATATCAAACTTAGCTGGACTGCCTTACAGTTTCAATGATACAACACAAAACCAAAGATTCTATTTACCTACTTGAACTAAAATTTATTGTTACCTCCATCTGCTTGAAGAACTTGAACAAATATGTCTATCTGCAACAATAGAAGAAAGATAGTGTTCCAATGAAAAATTGTTCTAGATAAACATTGCATCAACCATAGTTTGTTTCTTTTGTATAAGTGATTAGGTAAAAATGTCCTAAATTACAGTTTCGTTCTCGTACAAAGTAATCAAGCTAAAAATGTATTAAAGAGTCTCCAACTCATGATCCATCAGACCACTTGCATAGAGAATCCAATTATTAATAAATTTCAAATAGAAGAGAAAAATGGAGCAGAGAATTTGGTTGGCAAGGGACAGTTAACCTATGTAAAAATATTTTGCATAGAATAGGTCACAAATACAAAAAAGATTAGGTAGCATTACAGAGAACCAACGTTTTCTGGAATGGTTTTTTGTTAGGTAGTATTACAGAGAACAAATCCTATATTGCATCAGACAATATAAACTAAAAAATATATCTTGAATGATTCCCTATCTCAATTGACAGGTGAGTAAAGATGATTCTAACAAATAAAGATGCATATAAAATTGTAAAACAAATGAAAGAAAATAATCGTACTAGGGTATGATGTAACTGCTAATTTCCTTCCAAGCAAAAAAAGGGAATGCTAGAAAACATAACATGTTAATGAAAATCCTTTCACTACTAAAAAGCATAAGAAATAAAAATAAACATAAAACAAAACCAAATTGTGTTTTAAGCAGAAAGTTTCTGACTTAGATAAAGAGGTTTTCAAAAGGAAAAAAACACACACAGAAAATATACATATAGAGATACAACCTGAGATCGTGGCATTAAACGTGTCAATATGGCTGCTTCCATTGTTTGTCGAATGACTAGAGAAATTTCTGTTGATCGTCTGCACAAAAAGTATAGCAGACATGTACAAATTGTATTAATAAACATCTAATTAAGTTTTAACAGGCAACCTGTGCTGTCTATTCATATTTATATTCGAGAAACAAAGAATTATAACCACAAGGTAACATAGGTAACATATGTCTGGACTCTACATATCCTAATACAGTAGATTTTCTGTAAGAACCCTGCTGGTTCAAACCCTAGCCAACTGATCGCTGAATGATAGAATGTTTGTTTGTTTTCACAGTTTTTGCAATTTTTTGTGCTTTTTTTAACAATATAGAGATGCGGGAACAATGCATAAAGAATTACCGGAAGCAAACTACTGCTGGTAACTATCAACTAAATTGCAAGTAAGCTGAAAATGAATATCTTTATTAATCATGAAGGAACTACAATGGCATCCTTATTTGTATTTACATAGAAATCACACCAAACTGCTGTAGATGGTGATAGCATTAAAACCTGGAAATGACAGCAGCAAC
Organism: Sequoia sempervirens; assembly: GCA_007258455.2. Taxonomy (NCBI): domain Eukaryota; kingdom Viridiplantae; phylum Streptophyta; class Pinopsida; order Cupressales; family Cupressaceae; genus Sequoia; species Sequoia sempervirens. The sequence continues at coordinate 560,194 of VDFB02015537.1, read as the reverse complement.
TTTAATGGCTGGTAATCAAATAACCTGCAGCATATATCAATCTTTCCACCCAAAATCTATGCCAAGTGTCTCCACAATGCTGGATGCACAAAATAGAGGAAATCTGATCACATTCTAAGGGGCGTTTAGCCTTAAGAAGAACACATCCTGCTGCTGGCAAGCATTCTCCAACATATGAAGTATCCCAAGAGGCTCCCAATATGATGGCATCCTCATTGATGACAAGGAAAGCACATTTACATAGGTGTTTTGGCCTTAAGCTGCAACACGTCCTTGGCTGGGATGAAGTCGATTGGCTGTAGAAGCAAACAATCTGCTATTAAATGTTCGGAATCTGATTTGCAATAGCAGCCATGATGATTACTCCGGTCTGCAATAGATAAACCTTCAAACTCTTCAAACCCTTGATGAAATCCTTCACCTGTTAGCACAATTTGGACTCCTGGATGAAGCCCACACTCTGGCAATGATTCAACTGGTCTTTCACAGCCTCAAGATTAGACAAACCAATGAGAGTTTTCGTTCTCAATGGCTGGAATTGACTAAAACCCTTGTGAATGGCTCCACACAGCTCACACATCAAAAAAACTCAAGTAATAATATATTCAATAATGAATCATATTTGCTTTGGATGCCTTTTAATAACCTCAAGAAGGAGGTCGACCCCTTAATGGCATTTAAATTGCTTTTCAAATCCACTTTTAGGTTTTTAATAAAAACTTTATAAGAAGTCCTCAAACTTGAGCGCTCAAATCCATGATATAATGAATGTACTTTAAGTGATTTTAATTGAGGGTCATGGCCCCATTGAAATAAAGTACACTTTTTGACTTTATAGTTTCACTTTATATTATTTAATTATTAAAGTACCTTTAATGATAATATCTCATTAAATACTCAATATTTCGCCCATCCAACTGATTAAGAAGATCAACACTACAACTAAGACCTGTCCAGGTGCCTTGCTAAAAATAGAAACCTTGACTCCCTGAAATAGTAACTTACTATAAATAGTAAGTATGAAGGACCGAGTCTAACGAAGGCCAAACCTGAACCCACACTGAGCTCTGAAGGAGAAAACACACTAATCACTTTCAAGGACCCCCTAACCATCTGTGTTAACCTACGAGGGCCAGGAATAGGCTAAGCCACTAAACCACCCAAAAACAATAACAGGCTAAAATGGGGACATTACATTTTCAAGATTCAATTATTTCTATTTATAAAGTCAAATACCATAAAGGGATTGACTTCTCAGCCAACATCCCTTATCAGTTTGGCAAGGCATTAAATAGAAAAACATAAAATTGCAGAAGGAAGAGGATAATGAACACAGGAACACATCTAGAGGAAGACCAGAAGATACATAAATGGTAAGGAGAGAGAATACGAAGCAAACAAAATTAGTAATCCTATAGAGCATAGAAAATAATTGATGATACATGGGGACGCATCCACAGGGTTTTGCTGGCCATCCTCGCATCTAAGACATTTTGGGGACACAAGGACACACTGGAAATGTCACTGAGCTGTCCTCTATCCCTGTCACCTACCAGGAAACAGCTGTCTGCCATCCAGGGAGAGCCGACCATCCTGTCTGCAAATCATATGTTTTTTTTTTTTGGGTCAAAATGGAAAATTAAGAGGGGCGAGGAGGCCCACAAGGCCCTCTTCCCTTTTCAAAACCCTAAAGTTAAAACTGACAGCCCTGTCTTTAGAAAAAAGAACACAGCAGCAAAACACATTGCATTCGTTGATTGTTTTGACATTTGTGAGCACTGACCAATGAGCTCTGTGAAGTGGCTGAGGAGAAGATAAGAAAAAGTGCAGCAGCAACAATGAGGTAGGTATTTTGTTTTATGAATTTTTTTTTAAAAAATTCATAGTTCTAAAAATTTAAAGCAACAACAATGAGGTAGGTATTTTGTTTTATGAATTTTTTTTTAAAAAATTCATAGTTCTAAAAATTTAAAGCAAAAGGGTAAACTGTTAAGGCAGTTTTTTTTTTTATTTTCAATTTCTTTTTTTGCAGTTTGCACTGTCTTTTTTTTTTCTCAAAGAACATGAGTGGTAGTGAGGGTAGAGAAAACGTTGCAATGGAACAAAAAAGAGATGAGAGTTCCTCAAGGTGTGGGCGTGGTGTGGGTGAAGAGGGACAGCCACATAAACCTGTCGGCATGCCCTTCCATCCTCTTAAGACCTTATGCAAAGAACCCATTCAAACTCACTAAACCTCTTTTGCAATTTGTAACACCTTTAGACAAAGATAAAAAGAAAAATTTGAGGGGGAGTAGAGTTTGGTTGTCATTCACACAACAAAGATTTTAGAGGAGGATATACTAGGGAATCTAGTCACCTTTTGTGCATTATAGGACATGGGATTAAATTTGTGAAAAGATAAGCATACATGAGAAGGTAGAAGTAAATAGATTGTTTAAGAGGGAAAAGGAAGACCTAAGTGTGTTCCAATACAGTTCATACAATCTACTATGCCATGCATGGTTGCTAGTGCTAAGGTTTATACAAATGGAAAGAGGAAGACTAGTCAAAGGCCAAGGGCAGTTGCAGGGATAATGAACGTCCAATCACAAGAAGAGGTAAATAAGTCAATTGCCCAATTTTTGTGTGCCCATGCCTTCCCATTTCATGTAGCATGTTCTCCTTATTTCAAGAACATGTTGAACAAACAAGCAATATCGGTTTTCTTGGGATATGTTCTCCTTATTTCAAGAACATGTTGAAAAAAATTAAAACATTGGCTCTATCAGTACTCGCCCCAACAATGCAATATTTTCTTAGTCCCCACTTTGTTGCCCTAGCCTTACTCTAACCATCAATGATAATTGATGAGAGAACTCCTTTAATGAGGCCCCCTTCGCTAATTTGCACCTAAGTGTTGTGCTTTGCATCTCTTCATATCCTTGTCATATGCCTAAGTATCAAAATGCAAAAACCTCTTAATGTCGAGGGTGTTTATGTCATTGTCCTACTTTGGGCAAGGTTTTAGGATTTTCTCTATCTCAATACCATTTTCCTTCACCCCTCGATTCCTCCTGCCCTCATGCTTCTTCTTTCCTATCTCTGCTAGGGTTTTGAAGTTCTCCTTACTGACATCCCTTCCTTCACCTACACCCCCATACTTCCTTTGTTCCTCCTCTAACAAGCTTTAGGATTTCTGCTACTTGTCTCCCTAGCATTTAATTTCTCATTTCTCCACTCCTCAATTTGTCCATTTGTTCTCTCCACATCCCATTTTCTTCTTTGTCTTCAAATATAGGACTCCAACATTCATTAAATCTCTAACCACATATGCAATGTCCCCAGGTTCGATCGTCAACGCCCATATGTTCCTTCTTTTATTGAGCCTTCAAGTTTGCTTTTCCCTCTCTACACTCTCGTATCTAGGACCTAATCATCTCAAAACCCTAAATCCCAACCTCCAATACACTATGAGCCCGAAACATTTCCCTACAATCTTTCTAAAGTAAATCGCACCATGGATCCCCGATCCCCAAACCCCAATAGGATCTCAAGTCTTCTTCCCCCCATGACACATGGTGCTTGGTACTCCCACACCCCAATCCCCAATCACCTTCGCTTATGTATGTTGACCTTCAAGCCTTTCCATCCCCATTCTCTACCTAAATTTGGTATTCCTGAATACTGATCCCCATTGTCTCACAACTACTTTCTCCCCAAGCCCATGAATTTCAGCTTCCCCATTCACCTTGGCATCCTATATTTCGTTTCCCTAGTCCCCTCTCCATCTTTTGCACCGTCCAACACGCAATCCCCCAAACCCCCACCTTGGGCCTTTGCAACATTTTTTACCTCAACACACTATTTAAGTCAGCAATTTCATGGACCCCCACCACTCGAACACCAAAGGCCACCTACCTTCTTGCACATCTTGACACATCATAACTACATAGACATGACAAAAATGAACACGTACAATCACCCTATCCCTACCCAAACAACATTCAGCCCCTCAAAGGTGTAGATATACACACAAAACCATGTGAAGATGATGAAAGGGCTATGGGCCTTTTCAATGCCATAAATTAAACCCTAGCTATTGGAGGTTTACAAATAAATACATGGCTACTTCTCTATGCATGGGAAGAACATTTCAAATGCTCCAAGCTATCTAGCAAGGAATCCTAAAAAGATTATCATGAAAATTGTTGTGTTATTGCAATAAATGTTGACTCGTAGAGAATTCCTACCACCACCCCCAACAAGACAACAAATCATATGGAAACAAAGTGCTATAAATACAAGAAGGAAATATATATTAAGGGTTGATTGTTGAGCCAATTTCCTAGTTGTAGAGTGTCTTAGGTTGTTCCAGGGCATCAAGTGACGCAAGTTTGGTCTATAAAGGGACGAGATATAAATTGTAAATCATAGGAAGGTTATTCAATCAGCACAATGCATGTGAATGAAAGTCTCCATGGTAGTTTGTAATGACTATGGGGAATGATTGAACCTAGTTATGGATCCTCTCTAGCCACAACTGCTAGTATGAATGTAACAAAGGTTCAATGAATGTCTAACAATTTTTAATGCACTAAAAATCTTTTGTAATGGTCCTTCCTTTGTTTCATGTGGGTTATTGAAACATTATGATGGATTATTAAGCATGTTAGATGGCATAAAGTATTATTTATAATTTGTATGTATGTACACATCAAGTTTCATTTATGTTCTACGAGGGTATTCTCTTCTTCTTTGTCGACTGCAACTCTGTTGCCCAATGCAGTAGACACCAATCTAGCAGGTGAAAGCCCAAAAACCTTTCAATTTTAATCTATCTATCCTTAGTAGTTTAGGAATAGATTAGGGTCCTACGTGCTACCATGATTCGGTATTATAATTCAAGAAACATTCTAAGATTGTTAGAGAATCATGCCATACATGTTACACTGTGCACTTGTGTATGGAATGTTAAACAGATTCACTTGTGGGAATATGATATTGTTGTGATCTTTAGATGCATATTCGAGGATGTAGTTATCAATTTAATAAGAGGTTTTCCAAGCAACCAGTTATCTTCTAGCTTACTAACAAATATTGGGGTCAAGAGTAAATTGGGTATAGTTGACGTTGGTTTAGTCCACCATTCATTTGATAGATGTCCTATTAAGGATACCTCTAGGAACACTGTCTTGGGTTAAGCTAAGCCCAAATTGAAGGAGAGAATGCCCACTCTCAAGTGTTGACCTTTAATCATCTACACTATGTTGATGAGTCGATGATCTATCTACATGAAGATAACTCAATGGCCTTGAAGATTGGTCGATACTCTAAGATTGTGGAACTGCGATTTTGGGACCCAAAAAGTTCCTCATCTACCCCTCTTGGAGAACATAGACAACATGCCACCCTCCTTAAGAGACAATATTCAAAGGAAAGTTTGTGATGGACAATATAAGGCAAACCTAGCTAAGGACAAGTTGATCAATAATCATGGATGGGTGGAACAATATTAGACATTAGCCACTTATCCATATTAGTCATATGTGCAACTAAATCTTATATTCTTTAAGCTATTGATTGTTCAAGAAAGCACAAACATGAAAACTTCAAATTTCAGATTTTGAAAGACGTCATCAATGAGGTTGAGGCCTAAAATGTTGCATAGGTGCTCACTAATTTAGCACATGTTTCAAAGTTAGCTAGCATGATGGTGGAGGGTGCTTATGAGCATAGGCTTTGAACCCCATGTGTTCATGTGTTGAACAATACATTGGAAGACAAAGGGAAGATAGATTGAGTGAAGCGAGTGGCAGTAGGAGCAAGAGATTTATTAATGTTTATTTGCAACTACTACACTTCACTTGCTTTCTTCAAGACTTTTTTCAAAGAAGGAATTCCTCAAACCTATGGAAACTAGATCTAATAGTTAGTTTGTTAGAGAGGATGCTTAAGGTGCAAGAACCTCTATAGTTAATGATGGTTAATCCATAGTGGGGTAGATGGGCAAAGATGAACATAGCAAAAAGAGTGTGAAGCAAAAGATCCTTGATGATGATTAGTAGTCCATTGTGAGGTAAGAGATTTTTTATTTTCTTATTATTTATCAATGTTTGTAACTTGTAAATTATTATTTTTTTTGTATTAGCATTCACACTTTGTCATTTAACTCTTATTCTTTTCTTAAACTTTTGTTTCAAATATATTTGCTCCTTTTTCTCACCTATTGTATGATTCATTAGATATATTGATACAGAGTCTCCTAGTCTTAGAGAGATTCAAACAACATTTGATAGCATGTTTTACCAAATGAAGCAACCAATGTATAGCAAGGGTCTTAATCTAGGATTATATGAAGAGCATATCGAGCTCATTGTGGTGTGGCAACGGAACACTATGAACACCCCACCTCATATGGCAAACTATGTTCTAAATCCCAAATGGTATGCATCAAGGGCTAAAAGAGTGCCTCCTTATGAAGATCAAGAGCTGAAAGAAGGGTTCATGAAGGCCCTTCAAAAGGTGTATAGCATTGAGGAGGTAGCTTTACTTCAAAAGCAATGGATTGCCTTTGTCAATTTTCAAGGTCCAACATTCAACAAACCAAAGGCCAAGACAAATAGGGTTAGATTAGCTCAAACCAACTCTATTGAATGGTGGACATGACATGGCAAGGATGCAACAGAGTTGAGGATGCTTGCCACTCAATCCCTTTTAAGAGTTGTTAGTTCCTCTAGTGTAGAGAGGAATTGGTCCACATACAACTTCATTCAATCAATCAAGAGGAATACGCTTACCTCTGGATGGGCAAAGAAGTTGGAGAGCATGCATAGTTCCTTGCAACTTCAAGATCGATAAAATCTAGCTCCATTGTGAAATGTTGGTCATGAAGATGCCACACAGATTGATGAGGAGCCACAATAGCAATTACTTGAATTTCCATTAGATGAGGCAATCCCTCATATTGGTAGTGACTCAAATTCAGACTCAAATTTTTATGTAGGCAAAAATGAGGTGGATGCATAACAATTGTAGATCTAGCTGTCTACATTTTGTCATTTTGTTGTATATACATATTGTCGATGAAAACTCAAATGATTAGACACTGAAATTTTGTTAATTTATATGTCAACCCATAACAATTCTCAATTCAGGTCAAATGTGTCATACTATTGTTATATAATGAATATGGTGAATGCTTTGTCATATGAATATTTAAAATCTCCTATATTTTTTAATTGTTGTCCCATATCACCCACTAAAAAAATACCTCCCTTCACCTACCATCCCAAAAACATGTCCCTGCATTTCCTACCATCCCCATCCTATAAACATTGTGGAACATAGAAAAGAATTCATCTAAATGGCACCAAACTCTATATACATAGTATGCAAACATATGGTTTATTTCATATCTTTCCAAAGAAAATGGATTTTGTTTTTTAGATTCTATTGTTTTATCTTGTTTCAAAACATGTTTCTATAGCCTTCATTTCTAATAATCCTACCATTAGCATAGTGTAATAAAATTCAATCATACCTAACGCTTAACAGTATTATCTAAACGCAAAGGACAATTCAAAAATTTATACATATTCATCAACTAGAAGATAAACAATCAACCATATGATTTAGCACATAGCTAAAAAAATAGCATGGGCTACATGGAACTACGATGCAATAATTATATAGTATTAAAATAAAAAGTGCAAAAAAGTAATCAAATGAGGTAGTTGAGAGAGCTCCAAAACTCAACATGATCACTAGTAACTCAAGAGATAGAGATAGATGTGACAAAGAACAAAGAAGACATTATTGTCCATGAACAACCAAAGTAGGTCGACTCAACCCAATGCACAGCAAATTATTGCAACAAATCAAGATAAAGATAAAAGAATATGTTAGCATTTTAATTTGTACTTGTTTAGAACAACACAATATGGAACAATGTATAGGGTAGAACCTTTCTTCAAATTAGACAAGGAAGCTCCTTTGTAAAAATTAGAACTTGAATAAAACCCTTAAAGACTAGTTTTAAACAAATTTAATATTTTCACACATATAGAGTTTGCTTTTAGGGGGTTTTCAAAATGGAAGAGAAAATAATCTAGTCTACCACATCAATTTTTCCTTCTTAGTTATGCGCACAAGTTGGGTAGTTCTTCCACACCCAAATAAGAGCTCTTGTATTTTTTATGACTCCACGAACAACTTAACCTATCACAACACAAACACACACTTTTTGGCTAAAAAGAAAACACCAAGAAATATGTACATAAAAGAGCCAGAATACATATTAGCCCAAAGGTACATGATGCAATCAAGGTGGGGGGGTCCTATCAAACTACCTGATCTTGCAGCCTAAACACACTTCTATGCACGAATTTGACATCATGCTTTATTTTCTTCATAAAATTTCATTACAAGAAGGGTTTCAAGAGTTTACAAAACAAACATCATTAACATTACAAGTTACAAATTCGGCCATTTTCCTCTTCAAACGCTCTTCCCCTTCCAAAAGGCTCCATAATGAAGACCACGATTAACTTTTTATATTTCAAGCCTTAAGAAGTTCAACAATTTCAAGATCTGGCAGTTACCGGAACTAAGTGTTGACGTGGTTTTCGCGACTGCACCAACACAGAATAAAGTTTCCCAACGGATGCTCTATCCTCCCTTGAACAAAGTTTCCTGCATGCTAAGATTGCGAGATAGATCATGCATTTAACTCCAAGGTTCCTTCAATGCGAATAGTCTCAGTTGGCTTGATGTGATTTTACTGGTATTTCAAGGGGACTTACACAATTGTTCGACAGTTGACAGCAGACCGCGGACTAAGGGCTTTCATGCAATTCGAATGATTTGGCAAGTGAGCACAAGTTTCCTAATCCTAACCAGAAATGAACTGAATTTGAAATGAGTGTAGGGCCTAAGAAGTTTATGTTCTACTCTAAGGCGTGGGACATGGCGATCAATTCTTACAGACTTCAACCGGGCCTTGCTTTGCCTCGCTTTGGACAGCTTCCACAAAACCGGTGCAATCTTCAGAGGAGTGGCGAAAGGTGTTCAAATTATAACTCAACATGCAAGCACCATCAAGACGATGCATACAAACACGTGAGTCACAATCGAAGTTAAGCTTGAAAAGTAATCCAGTTGACCACGCAGGGCGAACCCACCGTCAGCGAGCCCGCTAGTGGTATGGACGAACGAAGTCTTGTTCAAATCGAGCACCACATTCCACAATTACTAAGTACTTGCATAATATAAAATCTAATTTACTTTAAGCTACTTCAAGTTGCTACGTGAATTGGAAGGACGAAGAAGCCTCGACAACTAGTCATAACAAAGAAGAAATCACCATCAATGAAAATTCTTTTATTATGAAAGCATTCACGACAACTTCTTACAAAGTATTCAAGGGAAGACTTTCCTTCCTTTTCAATATAAGCTATACTATCAAACTATTCTACTTTCTACTCTATCAATTTCTCTCTACTCCTTCTCTGCTATCCTAACTCTGATCTAATGAGATACAAATGAGGGGGGATACCCCTTTATATAGCTGGCCAAGTCCAATGGACGGCTCAGATTACAATCGGCTGGATGGCCAAGATCGTGCCACCTCAGCCCTAAACAAGATTCACCCTAAAAACCGCCACAAAGAGGGGTGGGGTAATAAATGAGCCATTAATGTCCATCATCCTTCTAGAAGATTCCAGACTTGAGATGCGTTCACACGTACAACTTTCCTTTTCCCGCTCGACAATGATTTTCCTCCTTGATGTTGTTCTTCAACTTTGCTCGAGCCTCCATTCTGTCACTTGAGTTATACTAAGTCTCAACACTTAGCCATTTTTCGCAACTTTTCTTCCTTCGAGGTTGAAATGTATTCGTGGAGTACTTGCTTCATCTTCTTAAGTTATCATTGTTTGGTCTTGACGTTTCTCCTGCAAAACAAGCAAGGAGAAGAGCATTAGAACACTTCATAATATAAACTCAACCTACTTACCAGGATTTTCATGTTTTGATCTCCAAGGGTTCATTGTTTTTCTCTATCCAACTTTGCTTTCTTCATGATTTTTCAACATCTATAGGCTGGGGCATATAACATCTGCGCAACAAATTTCATCATCAAAGGGAGAATTTAAGAGATGCATTTTAAAATCATCTTTCGAGAGTGTTAACTTCAACTGCATCATCTTCAAGGAATACAACACCGAAGTTAAAGCTTCGAGCTTGCAGCACTTCAATCTTAGCACTCTCCCAAAAGAAAAATTGATCATAGCTCCTTCATTTCAGATTTTACTTCAGCAACTTCAGAAATTTATCTTCAGCAACATTCTTTTCAAATCGAAATTTCTTCAACAACCCTCGGCTTGCACTGCAACTTTAAATCCCTCAGAGCAAAATCGAACTTCAGCAACTCCAGACTTAGATTTTTAACTTCAGCTCCAGCCACTTACTTTAAGTCGTACCTCTTCAGCAATCTTCAACTTCAGCAATGTGGTCCTTCAAAATTTCGAACTTCTTCAACAGCTGCAGCCTCAGCAACTCACTGCAATATCAAACTCAGAGCAAATCGATCTTCTCCAGCTGGTGAAGAGAAATGAATAAACACTCAGCTCTTATAGAAAAATCGAATTCTAGAAAGAGGCTAAGTTTAGCCAGTACATTAAAGCTCTACTACTTCTCAGCAAAAATTTGAATTTCCCTCCTCTGGTATTTGTAACACTTGTCATCCGACGCCTGGAATCTTAATCTTCTAGAAGTTCAACTTTGACTGGCATATTTTAATTCACTTTTGAAAATGTTTGATTTAAATTCATCTTTCAATTTTATTCACCAGCCGGAGCTCTGTCATTTGAATTCAAATTTTATTTCTCCTCGGCTCTGGAAAATTCATCTGTGAAGAACTCAATTAAAATCATCTAAGCAACGCCTTTCAAATTCATCGTATGGAAAAACTTCATCTTGGAAAACACATTTTATTCAAATTTGCCTTAGAAAATTTTAAATTCTCCCTTAGGAAAATTCAAAATTCAAGCACCGATTAAATTCTTCATCCGAAAGGCATTGGCGAAGTGCAGAAGAGTTGGAAATCCATTTCTCATCGAAGATCATCAGTACCCAGAAGAAAATTTTCTCCAGAACTCGTCGAATCCATGAGTATACAACGAACGGGTTCATTTGGAATTTAAAATTTTGAACCTTAGAAAAATAATTTTTCATGAAATTTAATCCTGTTCTTCACATCTGTGAACATCTCGTGTTGCTCTGACTTGGAAAATTTTAAATCCATCCTGCAATGCCAGCACTCTCTGACTTCATCTCTGGCAATTCATTCGTGCTTCAGGAAAAAAAATTCATCACCTTCATGTCTAGGTGTATTTTCTAAAGGAAGAAAATACTTGTGCCTTAGAAAAATTTTGAATTACTTTGCATTTTTGAAATTTTGCCATAGAGGTTTTACTCAACTTCATCCATTTTGCCTTGGTGAGAAAAATTTTTATTATTATTTCAACTCACTTAGAAAATTTTCCTTGAAAGCACATCATACTTGAATTCCAACGCCTAATAAACTTTAATCTCCCCCTTGGGCGCATTTTACGTTTGAAGAGGACATTTTAACTTCACCACGCCTAGTAATATTTTCCATTAAATTTCCAACGCCTAGGCAATCATCATCTTACTTATCAATATTCTCCGTTTTAATTTCCACCACCTTGTATTTTACTTCACACTTCTATTACTTTGGGCGCATTTTCCCTGTCATGGAGAACATTCTCAACGCCTAACATATTACTCACCAACCTATACACTTTAAGCGCATATCACACTTGGAGGGGAAAATTCAACACGCCTAGCATACCTCACTTTCCACTCACCACCTTGCACACTTGGGCGCATATGACAAGAGGAGAAGAATAAAGCCTTTCAACGTGACTCTTGAGCTTCTTTGTTTTGTCTTTACTTGCCTTTGCTTGGGCGCATATAGCATGTAGAGGAGAATAACATTTCTAACGCCCCCCTCCTTTGACTTGTTGACCTCCTTTTTAAGATGGGCGCATTTGATGCCTCTAGGAGGATGGAAGTTATACTTAGAAAATTTTCATGCTTGGCTCATCTTGAGGGCGCATTTGACTATGTGTGGGGGATGAAACCCTTTGACCCTTTGACTTCTTTCTTGGGCGCATTTCCTACTTGATGAAGGATGGGCGCAAATGGAGGGTGGTGGAGGATGAGTCCATGCCTTAGAATCATTTTTTTATCAAACTCTCAAGGTGGGCGCATTTTGCCTAGGCAGGTGGATATTCCTCATACTTAGAAAATTTTCAAACATCTCTACCTTGTATGAGGGCGCATTTTGCCATAGGTGATGGATGAAACTTTTGACTTCGAAAATTTTATGTCTCTTAATCCTTGAGGGCGCATTTAGACAAGGCAGGAGGATGAAATCAACACTTAGCCATTTTCTTGACTCCAGCTGAAGATGGGCGCACTTTCTTGGTGGTGTAGGATGAAGTTTCAAACTTAGCCAATTTTTCTTCGTCGTTGCCAGCTTCTTCATGCCTTACTATAAATAGTAAGCCTTTTAATTTTCACACTTCAAAAGCTCAGATTGCCTTGAAATTTTGAACACTGGATCCTCACGACTTCATCAACCTTTTGACACTGCTATTTCGGGTTGGCCTGCTATTTTTAGCCCATTTCTGAAGGTGATTTGCTATTTATAGAAACTGCCTGCTTCTGGTACCTCCACAACTCCATTCGACCTGAAATTCGAATGACGTGTTCCTCACCACGTGACCTGCCTGTTGACAACGGCGCATGCGGCTGACTTTCTATTTTTAGCCTGTTTCTAAAATGACTTACTATAAATAGTAAGTGCCCCGTTTGCCTTCAAATTTTACCAGCAGATAGCTTGAAAGATGCTGATCGCGGTGGTATACACCGGTTTTCGAAAATTCTGACTTTTTACCCCTCTTTTTAGGTCCTGAAGCTGGAAACCCTAATTGGACTTGCATGTATATCAAACGATCTTCGTTTGTCTTCATTTTTGTTGCATTGTGATCAATTTGTGATTCTGAAGTGCTGGGAGGCAGCGACCGGAATGCATCTGCTAAAAATAGTAAGTTCCTCAATGAGTGACCATCCTGCTTTGCATGTCATATCATCGCGAAGCTCTCGAAAAACCCACAAGGAATATGCAGACATGCAAAGAAAACCCTGACATGCAAGCCCTAAAAATAGCCTCTTAAGGCTGAACTCTGAAAGTTATCATCTCGCTTTGCATGTTATACTGTCGCGAAGGTCTTAGAAAACCCAGAAGGAATCCCCAGACATGCGTTGAAAAAACTCTTCATATAAACCTTGAAATCTGTCGGAAGTTGAACTGCTAAAAATAGTAAGTTGTCTGTTTCAGCTCAGATTTTGCATGCGAGCAGCTTGGTGTGTTCTGAATGCAGTGTGACTGTTGAAACTTCAAGAACGTTGAAGGAACACCTAGAATTACACACTTACTAAAAATAGTAAGTTGTCAGAATCTGACAAAATTTCAGTGAGGGCCTGCTGGAAGCATGCTAAAAACAACGTTAGTCTCTGATTTCAATTTATTCACTTCATTTGACTTCAGGTTAACCAGAGAAGTACAAACCCTAATTTTCAGACTTGGCCAAATTTTCACGTTTAAGCTCGATGACGGACACAATCCTTGAAAGGCAGATAGCATAAGAGAGAGACAGAGAGAGGGAGAGAGACAAAACCAAAGCCAAAAGACGAGGAACAGAGCAAAAATTAGGGGGTCCCCATTTTGAATGGGGTGATGTGTGAAAAGGTCACAACACTAAGTCACTGCAAAAATGAACAAAATCCAGTAGCAAGTGGAAGCTCCGCAAACCCATACCAAATGGATGTTCTGCAAACCAATAGCAAGTGGAAGTTATGCATGTTCAGTTAGAAAACCCCACATATCTGGTTCACCATCGGGTTCCCACAAATGCCTAGTTCGCTATCGGGTTCCCACAAATGCCTAGTTCGCTATCAGGTTACCACATATGCCTAGGTCAATTGGAAAGCCCTACATGGTCAGCTCACTAACAAAATCATACAAATTGTATAGATTTTGTTACATAAAGCAACCCCACACTTCGTACTTTGCTAACATTAGGATTGCATCAACTTGCGAAGGTCTAGCATCCATCTGAACTGGATTGTATCATTTGTTAAATAGCCAAGTTCACTTGCAAAAATCTACATTTTGTACCTAGCTAATGTCATCTTTATATCATCATTGTCCTTTATGCAAAAGTTATTTTCCTTACCGAACTGAATGTAATAACCCACCCTTAATTTTTTTTCAAAAAACTTCACAACTTGTTAGCGTTAGCCAATAATCAAAGATAACCAACTGAAGTAAACTCCCTCCCACTTTCAGATCACCCAAATCCCAATGTGGGCAAGGTGAGAGCATACGGTGGTAAGGTTACAATGCTACACTACTAAAATGAACCACTTGCTCAATGGGGTGAATATGAAATCTTCAAGCATGAAATCAAATCCTCCGCTCATTCAACGGGAAACTACAACTAACAAGAAATCCCTTAGCGGCAAACCAACCAAGCAAGAGAAAGATCCTCCACTTATTCAACAAGTCTAACAAGAAAAGTAAAAAAAGCTCAATCACTTATTCAGCGAGAGCACCACTTCTTCAGTGGGGTTAGAAAAGATATGAAAGTAAAGAAAGCTCAACTGCTTATTCAGCGAGCGCCACTTATTTAGTGGGGTAAGTAGCAAATAAGTACAAAAGCTAATCAGCAATGGTACTACCAAAGGTGTTACAATGAAAGCTCATTACGATATGATGTTTTGCAAATACAATACAGCAGCAATGAGTTAGGTATATGAAAATGATAACCCAAATGATACCCAACACCAAAATACAATAGCTCATGATACTAATGAACAATGTTTACCTCAACAAGGACCCCTGGAAATCTAAAAATGGACTGAATAGCAGAAAGTTCAGATCTGATATGAAATGACAGGTCTGAAACACCTCCAAACAGCAACCACAAATTGATCATAACTTCATTCCAAGCCCTTCCAAGCAACTCCAATCACCATAGAATCGTCAACCCAAGCCTAATGAGGCCTAGGCGTCCAAATGAAGGCAAAGTCTGCAACCAAATATGAATAAACAGCAGCCTCATCAACGTAACACCATCATGCCAAACAATACGGCCTTGCTAGAGGGGCGACCAGCTCCATAAAATTTAGTTCTTTGCTAAAACTTCTGGAAACTTGCAAGAAGGGGTGCCTCAACCTACTGAACAGAAATAACCAATGCCCACAAAAAGTTCTCCAAAACTCCAAATAGCATGAGCACAAAGGTGGTGCAGCTGGGTTAGGAAAAGTACGGACCACCAAGGGCACAAAATCTGAAATATCACTCCAAATGCTCCCCCCAATGCTGCAAATCATCACACATAACCAAAGCATATCTAGAAAGCATCATATAAACCCAAAACTGATAATGAAAGGAAAGCCATCACCAAATAAGCTAAACGGTAACCCCTGCAATGGAGCCACACCAACGTCCAGCTAGGGAGTGTCTTGCAACTCCAAAACTGAAGCCAACCTTAAGGGTTTTCGTCCTCAAAGCCCAAAGATTCTCACACCAATTCGGCAGCACTTCATTATCATAAGATTGCATAGCCAAATGAGCTACCCCATGCCTCTTTTAGTTTTTATAGCTTTTTTTCTTCCTTTTACGAAAAGCACTTTTTTGTTTTCTTTCTGGAAAAGCACTTTTGCTTTTTTTTTTTAAATTAACTTTATTAACCTTTCACTTTATAATATTTAACACTAAAGTAATATTTAAACATTACTTTATAACTTTAGTGTAAATATTAAAATATTTCCAACGACTTAACAAAAGGCATCAATGAGGGACCCGAAACAAAAACTAATTGCACCAAGAAGCTTTTGATGGCGAGGAGAGATGCCAAGTGCCAAAACGGGCACTTACTAAAAATAGCAGTGTTCTCCAAGAAATGTGGAGAATTGCACAGCTACCAGGATCAAGTGCCCAAAATAGCACTTACTAAAAATAGCGAGTTGCTAAAAATGGTAAGTGTGTCCAAACTCCAAATTAGTCCAAACTAAGATGCAACTGAACTTACTAAAAATCTAAAAATAAGCATTGCTAAAAATAGCAATTACTGTGCACCAAGGATCTCAAAAAACCCAGAAAACACTTTGGCAAACCTCTGCAATTACCCCCTAAAAATGCTGGCAAGAATCCTCCAAGAATTTTGGAATCCCCTAAAACACTTCTGAATAGCCTACGGGACTCCAAAAATAGGCTAATGGTCACTGGAAAGTATAGGACCGAAAAGGGAACATTTCACTAGACCTTTAAAATAGTGCACTTGTCCAATCGATTTAGGTTTAGCCACAAATCCAATTGGTTGGATGATTCCCATAAATGTGAAAAAGTTCGTCTAAACCAGTTCATTGAATAAAATCTAGTTCACTTGAGTTTACTCGCAAGTATGGTTACAAGTCCAGTTGCAGCCCCAAAGTTTGCAAGTTTAGTTACAGACCAAAAACCCACAAAAGGTCGGTAGCAAACCAAAACTTCACAAAAGACCAATAGCAGACCAAAAACCCACATGCTCATAACTTTAGCCAATTTTCATCCTTTCTTCACTGTTGGTGTTACAATTCGCACCTCTAGAGTGCATATTGGCAACAACAGCTATGCACAATATTAACTACTCTTCAAATTAGGAGGGGAAGCTCCCTCTTTTGTTGTTATCGCATAAAAAGTAAAGTGATCTAAGTTTCCTATCTTTTTACTCAGCGGCAGGGCACAAGGGTGATAAAACTCAATGCGTTGCAGCTAAGGTTTTCTCTGGTTTCTGCAGATCTTAACTACAACTAGGCTAAACTATCCTACCTCCTCAAGTAAAATAGAGTGAGAGGGTGTAGGAGCAATATTTGGGGAATGGTTGGATCACGTGGACCAACTGTCTCCCAAAATGCATCTGAAGGCTCTGAACTTTCAAATCTATGCTGGAATAGAGTCTATGCAAGCAAACACTCATACGGTAAGCTAAGTCTCAGGATTCCCAAGGACGTGACGATACTTGTCTGAGGTGTAGGTTGAGACGTAGATTACTAGAAACGACACAGAACGATGAACTAGATATTAGGATTCCCGAGGAGGTGACGGCACATGTCCGAGGTGTAGGCTGAAATATAGATCATAAAACAACATCAAACGATAACCATTAATCTCCAAATTCCCAAGGAGGCAACAACGCCTGCCCGAGGTGTAGATTGAAACAACAGAATATAAAAACAAACATTGATAGATCTTGAAACTCTTGATCAAATGGCACATTGCTCTTTGATTTATTTCTTCAAACTCGCTCAACGATTTACAAATATTTGGGACAGCAAAGGTACGAAATCATACACTATGCGATCAAACCAAATAACTATCATCCAAGAGTGAATAGATATTGACTTGCAAGCTTGATGGCACAACAACGCACCAATTTTGTGTAGTAATAAAGTTAAACAATAATGAGCAAAGCTGCTCTTGATTATAGAAGCTCAAAGGAGTAGGGAACCCTAAAATCTCCTTGAGTTAACACTTAGTTCTTGCCAATCTGCAAGATTTATTCCTATGTCTAAAATTAGGTAACCTAACAGTTAATTGGAAAGTCTACTTCAATTAACTGATTCTAAACTAAAAGAGAACTCTAATATACAAAAGTGCCTCCAAAATAAACATGCACAATTGGTGGGACGGTGAGTTAACTTGGGAAGAGGCATCAAGTTAACTCCTGTGTCATAAATGCTATCTCAGAGGGGTAGGACATCCTAACTAGAAGTTTACACCTCATCAATTTGAGTGATCAGCTCCTCTAACCAATTGTTAACTATCTATGTGTCTGGACAACTGATACTTCTCAGGATGATGACGTGTCTTCGAAACATCCCTTCGCCACTTGTAATTTGATCCCGGTATTCATTCTTCTTCGCAGCTGCATCATCAAGCTTTATTGATATGGCTGCGATCTGACTTAACCTACAGTTAACAAGGTCACCACAGAAACTACTACAGATGAGGTCCTAAAACTTCGTGTGTACATCACTGAGACTCACGTAGTCACCATTTTTGCGTTTGATACTGGAAAGGAATTGATTGGTAACTTTAGCGGCTCTGTAACTGGAGTGATGACCTCTGTTTCTCCTGCAGTCTTGCGCTTCTGACACTTTTCTTGATTCTTCTCAATGAAAGAGTGTTGCATGATGAAACCGCTAAGTTTGACTGCGAACACTCTAGCTGTGAGAAATGCACACGAACTCACTGCACACGCAGAGCTCCAACGATATTCAACCCTCTAAACTGGCCTTGAGAGGCTATCAGTTATACGAGTGAAACCATATGGAATCTATGGACTTGAGTGTCTATGCCTGTCAATTTGTCCAAATCGACCTCTGGGTGTGCCTAATGCAGATCGGTATCAACCGTTTTCAGGAAGTCATGAAGTAAGACCGTTTGTGGTCTTGTATTCAACTTGAGAGAATTGCATTCTGAAAACCTTGAAGATTGATTGGGCATACGATACTGTTAAGACAACTTTTCTGCAATTGCTAAAAATAGCTTCACCAAGAAGTACTTTTCACGAAAATTTATGATGTGGGTTTTGTTGGGGATATCTTTTTGAATGGACCCACAACGTCATATTTTCAAAAAGATGAAATTTTCTTTGACATGCAATACTTCTCAGGGCAGAAGTTTTGAAAGCAGCAGAAGCTTATTTTTCTCGGAAAAATCTGGCACATGGGTATTGTAGGCACTTTAGAGCTAAACAAACCCAATTTGTCTGTATTTTGAAATTGTGACTTTTTCCAAAAACCCTAAAAAAAAGGGGCAGCAGGGCAACTTTCTCTGGAAGAATCTGGCACATGGGTTTTGTTGAATCTGTTGTGTTGATCATACCCAAAAGACCAAATCTGTGAAAAACTGTTGTTTAATTGGACATGCAAGAAGATCTAAGACCAAAACAGAAGAAATAGCAGACCAGATCTGTGAAAAACTACTGTTTACTTGGGCATGCAAAAAGATCTAAGACTAGAATAGAAGAAATATGAGGGGAGAAGATAGAAGTTATAATTTTCCTCCCTGAATCTTCAAGAAAATCACGCCTGGAGATGTAAACTTCGAAAAAACTGCTTCTCTGTGCAACTTCTTCTTAAAAACATGAAGAACGCTGAGAATGCACTCTGTCAGATCTTCAAATGACTTCGGAGAGAAAAATACTTGCGCTTCAGCTTCCACCTACAAAGAGAAATAATGAATAATGACGCCTAAGCTTGATAAATAGCATTTGATGTGGAAGCAATCAAGTTTAGGCGCCAACATGCTAATTGAGGAGTCAATCTACATGATCAAAAGTTCACTAAGGCATTTTCCACCAATTTGGGGACGTTTTAGACATGAAGAGGCCTTAAAAATATCTCAACTTTAGTCAACTGGGCCTATTTTGACTTTAGGTGTCTAAGTTGAGGAGTTGAAGACATTTTATCCTTTTTTTGTGATGAAGTGCCTCTATTTGATCCTTGATTCCACTTGCTTGATTAATCCTCGAGTCTTGTTGACATATCTACTGTAGAGTTGAATCAACTCTGAAAAAGTGTGCTTGGGAGCTACAAAGCTTAAAACCTGAATCTGATGCCTCAAATTCTTGGGCGCCTTTTCCCAAAAAGGTGCATTTTTCACCAGACTTAGTCAGTTTCTTGGATGCTTTTCAATTTCTCCAGTTTGACCTTCAATGCTTTAATCTGAGATCACCAATGACTCATGATTCTGGTGAACGTGCCAAGATATGGAATGGATAACTAGTTCAATCCCAAAAAGGATGAACGGCCTTACAGGCCATGAAAGTTATTTAAGAGGTCCCAAAAGTTTGGGCGCCCTTGGCATGCAAGGGCACCTTTGACCTTTTTTGCTATAATTTTCACTTTGCCACCTTTCACGAACAACCCCAGTTTGATCTTTGTTCTCAGATGTTTGATTTATCTATTGAATCTATTGACGGTGTCATTGTTGAGATTGATCAAGACGGAGGACTTCCTAGAGGTTACGGAGCTTGAAGACTGCATTTGATTGCCCAAAAAGTTGGGCGCCTATTTCTAGGAAGGTGCATTTTCCTTAACACTTAGCCAATTCTTCATGTCCTTCATCTTGCCTTTGCTTCCAGTGTTTTCCGCTTGATCTTTGTTTGTGAATGCTTGACAGATCCTGTGAGATTGCAACTGGATTGATTGCGAAGCTAAAAGGATGTCGAGCAAATGCCTTGGAGAAAGCAGTTGCTGAAAACCACAACAGGTGATTCAAAATGATGGGCGCCCCTGGCCAGCAGCGGCGCTTTTGCCTATATGTCTATTGATTCATCCTCCATTTTGTTGATCAACAGTTGCAATCATTTGATATGTCTTGTAAACTGGCGAACAGGTTCCTTGTAAAACTGACCTGATATCGAGGAGATCACCTAGAGATAAGCTTACTCAAAAACTCACATCTAGATAGTCTTATTCTTGGGCGCCCCTGAGCTACAAGGGCGCTTTTTCCCATGTTTAACAGTCGTTTTTTATGATACTTGTTTACAACAACTTTTGTCTCTGCCTTCGTTTGCGGTGACTAATGAATCAAGTGAACTTGCTTGACGATGCGTTGGAAAGCCAACAGAATAACAAAGGAGATGACTGTCTTGGAAAAACTTGATGACTTCCTTTGACCTTTTGAATTCATTGGCGCCCCTGGCCAGCAGGGGCACTTTTGGCTGCAGCTTCATCAATTTCTTGAAAATTCTCATCTCTTCGCGCTTTGCGTTCACTATTGTAGCTTGACTGGTTTGATCACTATTGTCAATTATTTAAATGCGTTCACCGTAGCAGTTACTTTCACCATGCTATGTGTACGGGTGCTTGAAAAATTCACCAAGGCATTGACTGCGTAGCCTCTTTCTTGTAACAAGGCATGCATCCTCCAGACTAATATTTTCAGCATTTTTCAACCTTTGAAAATCCCCTCCGTCACGAAGCATCTTTTCGAGCATCTTTCGCCATGGATTCTTCCTTGAAGCTTTTGAGGCTTACATTTCGATACCTAGTACTAGCCATTCTGCCATTGATGACCTCGGAGGTCCTATCTTTTCTCCTAAAAAAAGTAAAAGACCCACCAGAGTAGACTTGACTTTCTCGGGATTCTGACTTGACCAATGTGATCGTGAAGTGAAATAATCCTATCAAAATCATTGAGTCATTTCTAGGAAGGTCCTATTTTCTAGGATTTTCCTAAAAAACAAGGGTTTGAAACCCTAATTTTCAAATTTTCCAAATTTTGCCAGTATCTTCCTTGACATAAACCCACAAAAAGCCCATGTTTTGTTTGACCTAAAATTGGCTTTTGACAACAATTTTACAAGATTTAGACCATTTTTACCAAAATGCCTTATTGAAGCAAAAATTTATTTTGGGTACAACATTCACCAAATTTGAATTATAGATACACATTAAGCTCTTCTACTAAGTGATGCTCTTAGATTTGAAAATTCTCCAGAAGCAACAACCCCAAAACTTACAAAAACACACCAAAATTGAACTAAAAACAAAAGGCAAACATGAAATTCTTTTGGGTGATACAAGATTGGCTGTGGACATGGATGCTCCTGCATCAGTATGGAAAGTTAAGGGTTGAAAGCAAAACCCTAGTAATGCAATGAAATTGGTTGAATGTCATTCTTTCAAACTCTAGCTTTCCATACATTGAGGAGGTAAGAATATCAAATATGAAGATAAGTGAATCAAAAAAGAAACTAAAAGCTTCTCAAAATCTGTCATATACAAATACCTTTGCATATGCACCTCATCATTTGTATCAAGTTCAGAAACAACAATAAAATCTGCCATTAATCACCTTTTGATAAAACTTTTGGTTGCTAGATAATCACAAATATATTTTCCTATAAAATTTCCAGCTCCATATGATGGAATGGTGGAAAAACCCAACTCCTTGAAAATTCCTATCTCCTTCCATGCACATGCAGCATATCAGTTTGGAATGAAGTTTTCTGAATTTTAATTTTTTTATATGTTCAAACTTCAAAGTTCAAAACTTAAAAGATGTTTTTTTATGATTTTTTTAATTTTAAAGGTTGTATGGCCCTGCATGCACAACTCTCCAAACACATTATTTGTGTAATGTTCCCATTACAGATAAGTGTTAATCTCAGCTCTCTAGCATTAAACTTGAAAAATATTTCATTTAGTTCCATTCAAATTATTTATGTTAAGTAAATTATATAATAAATACTTATACAAATGTCTACAAATATACGTATTAACCTTAAAGCATCGATTTACACTAATCTATAAATAATATTTGTTTGTAGCCTTAATCGACCACAGCCAAGCCGCATCCTGAAGGGTCGTGTCTATATGGAAGGACGCAACAAACACCTACAGCCAGTGGAGGGAATAGAAATAGAGCAATGGATGAGGATGGGAGGTATCAAGGAGGAGGATAGAGGAAACGCTGCCAGATCACTCAAAGGATAAACAATAAAGGCATCGCACGGGAGATACAAGGAAAGAGAAGATCAGGATAGCGACAACAATAAGAAGTAGACAGACTCCACAAAAGGGACGTGGCAATCAGGTTATTTTCATAGGCCGATTATAGCAGGTCTTCTATCGGGATTCAATATCACAAAGAGGCGTCTTCATACCACTCCAGTATATATATTAATTACAGCGAACTCTATATTCATTAAGGATATATATATATCTATTTATACGTCACATATCTTTGCTCAAGTATATACTGAAGAAAATCATGTGGCTGTGTGCATACATTATAATCAAACACGCCTGTTCCTGAACATCGGTCGATACATTCATACAAAATTTGAATTCATATACATATTTTCCTTATTTATCTTTGAAACAAATAATAATTAAAGAGGAACGTGCATCTAGTTTGGCCTTATCCAGAGTTACTTCTTTACTTCTTACTCAGAATTGTCTTTGATTAATTTGAGAGGCCATCACAGTGGGATCAGAGCCACTTTCCTGTCGAATTGTAAGGAAACATGCGAACATACTACAGGAAAGGTACTAAGAACGACACACCTGGGGACAACACCATGAAGGATGAGTTCCAGTCTTACATGGAACAAACCAACAAAAGACTTGAGGAAACTAATCAATTGTTACTTCAGGCCTTGCAGAATATAAACAGCAATCACATTCATGAAAAGGTTGCCCAACGAAGGGAGATACCTTCACATCACTCAGATAATGAGCAGTCAACACAAAGGTCTGCACTAAGGCCCACTATGCCCCCTTTCATTCCAAGCGAAAATGACATCGAAGAGGAAGAGGAGCCCAATGCAACTAGCGTGGAGGACATTGCTCAAGCATACGCTGCATTAGATCCCGCTATTAAGAATCATATATCATTCAAAGAATATTATGAGGTCAAAACCCAAACTAAGCCAAAGAGAAGGAAGCACCATTCCGATAAAGACCTGAAATCAAGGATTAGTAAGATGTCCTTGCCCTTCTTCAATGGATCCGGGAAACTTACTGCATGATCATGGGTCAAGAAACTCAACACTTACTTATCCCTCAGCCCCATGACGGAAGAGAGTGCCATCAAATTTGCAATTCTCCACCTATCAGGAATCGCTCACAATTGGTGGCATCATGGATTAATTACTCAAGGCCATCAAAGTGTGGTCACATATAGTGAATTCACACAGAAGCTCATCAATAGATTTGATCAAAAACACCCCGAGTGGTACTTCAAAGAACTCACTCAACTCAAGCAGCAAGGATCCGTAGAGGAATTTGCCAACGAATTCCAAAGACTAGCAGTCATGGTTCCCGACTTATCTCAAAGAAGGCTTACTTATTCATCGAGGGACTCAAAGAACAAATCAAGAACTTAGTAAACCCACTGGAGCCTCAAACAGTAGGGGAAGCAATTCAAAAAGCCATGAAGGTGGAAATTAATACTCCAAGAGAAAAAACAAGGAATGCCTCATCCAAGCCACCATCCAAACAAGATCAAGGGAAAGAGATTCAAGGAAGGACTTGCTACTTCTGTCATGAACCATGGGGACAAGGGCATTATTGCAGCAAGAAGGAAGCCATCCAACTGAAGGAAGAACAAATGTTTCAGGTGCAAAGAGCCAAGAGGAGAAAACCATCAATGTAAGAGAGGACAATTGCACAAAATAGAAGAAGCATCGGATGAGGAGAGTCCTGTCAAAAGATCCAGGAGAGAATCAGAAGAGCGAGTATCCATAGCGGTCATTTCTCAAGCAAATGAACATAGACCCTTTCGAATCAAAGGAACCATTAAAGGACAGAAAATTATTGCATTGCTAGATAGTGGGGCTTCCCACAACTTTATCAGCAAGAACTTGGTTTTGAAAAGGAAGTTAAAGACTCAAAGCTTCGATGGTTTCAAGGTAGCTCTAGCAAACGGATCCATGGATCAAAGCAATCAGATCATTCCTCAACTAGAAATCCAACTAGGGAATCATACCATTAAGGGAGACTTTTATGTTGTAAATTTGCAAAATGATGTAATCTTGGGGATGCCATGGATAAATTCCCTAGGACGATTCACCATGGATAATCCCAATTTGGAAATTTGCTTCAAACATCAAGGGCAAGAGATCACATTAAAGGGATTACCAGATGGATCGCCCAAAGTAGTATCATGCAAAAGAATGGAAAGTATCGTGAGGCACAAGCAGGGAGAATGGATAGCTCAATGCATGGTGCTAGATAAGTCATCCGCCCACGAACAAGCCATTCATGTGGATATTCAGCCTATCTTAAAAAGGCACAAGAAGATCTTTGGAGATATCCCCCCTGGGCTCCCTCCAAAAAGGGGGTTTGAACACTCCATAGAATTAGAAGAAGGAGCAAAACCAGTGATAACCACCCCCTGTAGGCACCCTCGGAAGTTCAAAGAGAAGATTGAAAAAACTATAAAAGAACTACTTCAAATGGGGCATATTCAGCCAAACAATAGTCCCTTTGGGTCATTCGTGGTTCTAGTTAAGAAGGACAGTACTATGCGAATGTGCATAGACTATATGGCCTTAAATCAAAAAACTATCAAGAACCGATATCCAATTCCGAGAATTGACAAACTTTTGGATGAATTACATGGAGAAAGATATTTTTCCAAAATTGATCTGCGCTCAGTGTATCATCAAATCAGAATGAAGAAAGAGGATGTACCTAAAACAACATTCAAATGTCATTAAGGGCACTTTGAGTTCCTAGTGTTTCCTTTCGAACTCACTAATGCGCTCGCTACCTTCCAATCATGCATGAATCACATTTTTCGCCAACAATTAAGGAAGTTCTTGCTAATATTCTTTGATGATATCTTGATATATAGCAAAACCTGGGAAGAGCACCTCTAACACATTGAAGAAGTCTTAAGTATCCTGGAATCAGAATCTCTTTTTGCAAAGATTTCAAAATGTGAATTTGGGCTAGAAGAAATACTCTATTTGGGTCACAAGATCAATGCAAAAGGGGTAAGCGTGGATGAAGAGAAGATCAAAGCCATCAAAGAATGGCCCACACCCAAAACCCTGACTCAACTTAGGGGATTTGTGGGATTGTGCAGTTATTATAGGCATTTTGTTAAAGGATTCTCCAAGCTGGCCGCTCCACACACAGATTTGACAAAAAGAGGTTCCTTTTTGTGGAATGACCAAGCACAACAAGCTTTTGAGTATCTTAAGGAAGCCATGAGCACTTGTCCGGTCCTTGCCATTCCTAATCTCACCTTACCATTTGAATTACAATGTGATGCTTCCGAGGAAGGAATTGGCGCAGTACTCATACAGAAGAAACACCCAATAGCATTTGAGAGCCGCAAACTCACTAAGGCAGAAAGTCACTAAGTTTATGATAAGGAGATGTTGGCAATCATGCACGCCTTGTCAAAATTTCGCCAATATCTAGTGTGTGGGAGGTTTGTCATCAAAACAGATCACAATAGCCTACGGTACTTCTTGCATCAAAAGGACCTTAATGACCGGCAACAAAAATGGGTAAGTCGAGTACAAGCATACAATTTCGACATAGAGTACGTCAGAGGAGCCAATAATGGCGTAGTAGATGCCTTATCAAGGCGACCCTATGTCAACAATATCACAAGCATCTCAAGAGATTGGAAGAATGATATTATTGTTGAATATGCCAAAGATGCACAAACATCCAAAATATTGGAGGGAAGAATGACGAATGAGGAATACAAAGTATATGATGACCTTATCTTATACAAGGGAAGAATATTTCTTGTTCCACATTCAAGGTTAAAGAACCGGATTATCAAGGAGTACCATGACAGCCCCTTGGCAGGACACCAAGGATTCTACAAAACGTACAAACAAGTTAGAGAAGTATACTCATGGAAGGGTTTGAAGAGTGATGTACTCAAACATATACAAGAATGTATGACTTGCCAACGAAATAAGCCAAAACAGAACTTTCCAGCAGGCCTTCTACAGCCCTTGCCTATTCCCAATCAAAAATGGGAAAGTATCTCAATGGATTTTATAACGGGACTTCCCAAGGTGCATGGAAAGGATAGTATTTATGTGGTGGTAGATAGGCTTTCCAAGTATGCCCATTTTCTTGCCATATCGTCAGAATACAAAGCATCTCAAATGGCAGAATTGTTCTTCAAGGAAGTTTTTCGCCTTCATGGGATACCCAGAACAATCATCGGTGACAGAGACAATAAGTTCCTTAGCCAATTTTGGCAAGAAGTTTTCAGGTTGGCAGGAACAAATCTAACTCCAAGTACAAGTTACCATCCCCAAACTGATGGACAAACAGAAATAGTTAACAAATGGTTAGAAGGATATCTAAGGTATTATGTAACAGGACAACAGTAAGCATGGATAAAATGGCTACACTTGGGTGAGTATTGTTACAATACCACCCACCATATGTCAATTGGAATGAGACCTTTCAAGGCTTTATATGGTTATGATGCTCCTTCATTCAGACATCTGATCACTCGGGAGAGCAAGGTACAAAGCGCTCAAGATTTCGTACAGAAGAACATTGATCTCATGAAGGCTCTAAAGGAAAACTTGCAACAAGCTCAGAACCAACCAAAAATTTATGTCGATCTTCATCGCATAGAAAGATCGTTTGAAGTCGGGGATTTAGTCTTTCTACGGTTACAACCATACAAACAAACATCAATCAAAAAAAATGGGTCTGAGAAGCTAAAGCCACGTTTCTATGGTCCATACAGAATTGTAAGAAGGATTGGTGAAGTTGCCTATGAGTTAGAGCTACCCGAGCATAGTAAGATCCACAATGTTTTCCATGTATCTAGGCTCAAAAAGGTCCTTGGGCAACAAGTTCTTCCTTGCACCGAGTTACCTCCGCTAGATGAGGAGGGGCAACTCACCCTTGAACCGGAATTGATCATAGATACCAGAGAAAGGAAGTTGAGAAATAGGGTCATCACCGAATTCCTAATTAAGTGGAGGGGACTTCCCGAGGATGATGCTACATAAGAAAGGAAAGAAACCATTGAGGCTTTCAAAAATAATCAAAGCAAGGAATGACAAAAACCCTGAAAAATCAAGGGGGAGACAACTACTGTATAAAATACTCTTTATATAAGTAATAAATCAACTTTCTTATTAAAGAAACATTAGATATTGCAGCAATACAGGGTCAAGGGAGGGAGGATACTAGTAACGATTGTTACAATCCTTCCCCAAGTGGCCAAGTAACTAAAATAATCAAGAAAGTAGTTGTAACGATTGTTGCAACCTTTCTCCAAAATTAAAATCAGGTATACCCCAAGATTGGATATCTAGAAGATTTATGAGGAAGTCTAGTTGTAACGATTGTTGCAACCTTCCTTCAGGATCAAAAACTAGGTATACCCCAAGATTGGATACCTGCCAGGTATACCCCGAGAATGGATACCTAGAAGATTTGAAGGAAGTCTAGTTGTAGCAATTGATGCAACCTTCCTCCAAAGCTAGGTATACTCCAAGCTTGGATACCTGAAAAAATTCAAGAAAGTTGTAACGATTGTTGCAACCTTCCTCCAGGATCAAAAACTAGGTATACCCCAAGATTGGATACCTGCTAGGTATACCCCGAGAATGGATACCTAGAAGATTTGAAGGAAGTTTAGTTGTAGCGATTGATACAACCTTCCTCCAAATATAGGTATACTCCAAGCTTAGATACCTGAAAAATTCAAGAAAGTTTAAGTTGTAACGATGGTTACAACCCCTCTCAACCACGAGCACATTAAGGAAGATGATACCACATTTTGCTTGAGGGCAAGCAAATCCAAGAGGGGGAGACTTGTAATATTCCCATTACAGATAAGTGTTAATCTCAGCTCTCTAGCATTAAACTTGAAAAATATTTCATTTAGTTCCATTCAAATTATTTATGTTAAGTAAATTATATAATAAATACTTATACAAATGTCTACAAATATACCTATTAACCTTAAAGCGTCGATTTACACTAATCTATAAATAATATTTGTTTGTAGCCTTAATCGACCACAGCCAAGCCGCATCCTGAAGGGTCGTGACTATATGGAAGGATGCAACAAACACCTATAGCCAGTGGAGGGAATAGAAATAGAGCAACGGATGAGGATGGGAGGTATCAAGGAGGAGGATAGAGGAAACGCTGCCAGATCACTCAGAGGATAAACAATAAAGGCATCGCACGGGAGATACAAGGAAAGAGAAGATCAGGATAGCGACAACAAGAAGAAGTAGACAAACTCACTTCCGCCTACAGACTCCACAGAAGGGACGTGGCAATCGGGTTATTTTCATAGGCCGATTATAGCAGGTCTTCTATCGGGATTCAATATCATATAGAGGCGTCTTCATACCACTCCAATATATATATTAATTACAACGAACTCTATATTCATTAAGGATATATATATATATATATATATAACTATTTATACGTCACATATCTTTGCTCAAGTATATATTGAAGAAAATCCTGTGGCTGTGTGCATACATTGTAATCAAACACGCCTGTTCCTGAACATCGGTCAATACATTCATACAAAATTTGAATTACATATACGTATTTGCCTTATTTATCTTTGAAACAAATAATAATTAAAGAGGAACGTGCATCCAGTTTGGCCTTATCCAGAGTTACTTCTTTACTTCTTTACTTCTTACTCAGAATTGTCTTTGATTAATTTGAGAGGCCATCACAGTTTGGCCTTTTAGGTCAAGCATACCTTTCATCCCATCCAATGTGCCTAACACATCAAGGCACACCCAAGGCATTGGCTTTTGGTATGGCCTATGGGTTATAAACTTCTTTTTAATTTTGTTTTTTATAGTTTCTCTTTTTTTTTCAATTTATCAACTTTTAAACTATTTTTTTATTCTTAAATTTATATTTTTATGACTTTTTATTTTATACCTTTTTATATTTGACTTATTAAATTTTAAGCCAAATTGATGCCCCTTACACATTTGACATGCCAACGAACTATTTTGACCAATTTTGCTTAAGAAAGGACCATGGTTGCTAGGAGACTAGTACTGGTACTGGTATAGGAGACTAGTACTAGTACTGGTACATCTGTTCTGAAAAATAGGAGACCTGGAGATGCCATTTTTTTTAATATAATTTATTAATTTGCCAACATTAAAACTGAAAATGTCATGACATTGAACTTTCTAAACAAGAGTATCAGTAAAGCTTAACATTAACTTTAAAGTTTAAAAACACAAATGTCAAAGAGTACTACATATTTGATATTACATATTGAAATTCAAAAATGTTGATAGTCTGATTGATTGATACGCATACAAAAATCAAAAATCAGAAATCAGAAATCTATTGTCTACACTACTATGTCATCCATTTCTAAGTCCTCAACTATGATACTCTCCAAATAATCATCACTCGCAAGCTTAGGTTCCTCTGTTGGTAGTAGAACTGGGGATAAATCACTAAGGCCATCTGCTTCAACCACTTCATCCACCAAGGCTGCAACTTCTCCATCATGTGAAATTTAGTCCCATTTTGCCAAAGGACCCTCCTTGTACCCAAGCTCTACACAAGGGAGAAGGCAAAGTGAGCTATGAATGTACACTAGATTGTCCGCTTACTTTGACCCTAATTTATTCCTCTTTAGTGAATGAATAAAATCATAAGTACTCCAATACCTCTCACAATATGAAGAGTTGACTACTTGTGAGAGAAATCTTATTGCAAATGATTACAATTCAAGGATTTCACCTCCATGGTTCCACCACCACTCTATAAGGTCTTTCTTTGTATGCATATCATATAAAGCTTCCACAAAAGAAAAATCACCATGCCCATGTGAAAACTTATTCCATTGAGTCCTCATAATTGAAGCATCCTCGCCTCAGCCATAAATCTTTTTTATTGCAGCCCTTCCTTCATTACCTCTCTATCCCATGTGAAGCCCTCTTATTGGTCACTTGTATATCATACCATTTAGGATTTAAGGCATAGGCAGCACAATGAAGGGATGTGTTAAGTTTGTACCATCTTCCATGTATCTTTTCTTCTATCAAAGGATATAAAGAAAGATCTCTTGCATCTGTTATTTTCTTAACTCTTTCACACATGAAATATTTTTCTTCATGAATTTCTCCCAAACATGGCTTGTCTGAATTTGCAAATTTGATCATCTCACATATGGGCTTAATAAAGTCCACAACAAATTTTAACATCAATCCAAAAATGGTCATCAAGGACTGTACCTCTCACCTCAGCTACAATATCTGATGTAGATTGTCTCCAAGCTGCCCATGCATCACTAACTACTATGGAACACAAAGCTCCCTTGACTTCACAAAGATGCTCGAGAAGAATAAAATAAGCAAACTGTGTATCAGTAGGTTTGAGAAGTTTCACCTTGGCAATTTTTTGATAAATGGCTTGTGTGGTGATGGTTACATATAAACATTTCTATTTTTCTACCCTTTTTAACTAGACCCATAGTTACCGGGAGACGCGTCTCCCCCACTCTGAGACAAGTCTCGAAGACGGAGACGCGTCTCCGGTACCAAAGACGTCTCTGGAGACGCCTCCTGCCGCTTGGAGACTTCCACCAAAGTTTCTCGAGTACCCTGTCGTCTCCCATTGCAAAAAATGACGTCTCCCGCAAAAAAAAACCTAAAAACTTTATAACATTTGAAACTTAAAAAATTAAAGCATAATGTATAGTGTTTTGTTTCATGCGACTAAGAGTCCCAACCACAGTTTAGTCGATTACATTGCTCATTGTTGCTTGCGTTGACGTCTGAGGAAGGCCACGCCAGAGTTCCAATGGCTGCCGCCAGGTAAGATGGCCTTAGTGATTTACCCCCAATTCTACTACCAGCAAAGGAACCCGAGTTAGAGAGTGATGAGTATTTGGAGAGCATCATAGCTAAGGACCTTGAGATGGATGATCACGATTTGGTGTAGATGATAGATTTCTGATTTTTTTTTTTATTTATGTATCAGCCTATCAAACTATCAATGTTTTTGAATTTCAATATGTAATTGAATATTAAATATCAAATATGCAATGTCAAATCAATATGTGAACTATGATTATGAAATATGAAGTATGAACTCTTTGACTCTTTGACGCAATGACATTTGTGTATTTAAAGTTAATGTTCATTGTTAAACTTTACTACTACTGTTGTTTTGAAAGTTCAATGTCATCATATTTTCTATAAATTATTAAATTTTTTATATTTTTAATTTTTATTTATATTAAAAAAAATGGCATCTCCAAGTACCCCCGTCTCCTATTTTCAAAAAAAAGCCATACCGGTACCGGTACCAGTCTCCCATACCAGTACCAATACCAGTCTCTTGGCAACTATGACTAGACCTAAAATCCACTAGAATTTGCCAATATCTTTGAGTGCATTATTCAACGAATACACACAACATGGTGTCCAAAATATATTCTTGTACTTTTTTTGCACCAGCATGCTTACTGCTTTACAAATAGGGGCAGCATCTGTAACAACTTGAACTACATGTGATGCCCCCACCTCCTCAATGTCATCACATATTTGGTTATGAATTAACTCTACATTTTTTTCTTGCTCTGAACAATCTATTGCCTTCAAAAAATAAGGCCATTTGTTGCATGTTATCATGATATTAAGTAGTCGACAATTTCTAGCATCTGTGCACCCATCCATCACAATACTGCAGCCTTCTATATAGACCACACACTTTTCATTGGTGCAATTTGTTGCTCTAATCAAAAACTTTCTTTATCAATTAGAGTGGTGTGAAGCTTTTCATACCCAATTGGTCCATTATTGATAGCTTGGTCCATCTCCCATAGAAAGGTGAGCGAGCAACATTAAACGGTATTCCATTTGCATAAAAGAAATGTGCAATTACTGTATCAACCACTTCTTGACCTTGCACATCAAATAATCTTACATTGGAGTTTGAGCTGCCAAATGTGCAATCTCTTGTGAGAATATTCTATTGCTACATCTTTTGTTGTCACGTGAACATCTCTACAAGACACATCCACCTCTGACTCTCTATTTTGATTATGAGTTGCAACATTGCCCTTGTCATTGAAGCATGAGAGCTCAAATTAGAGACTTTCCCATCAACCCTTTCTTGATCCCTAAAAGTGTTATATAGTTCTACCTCATTAAGAAGTATCAACACCTTTTCCAAGTATGTGAAGGAAATGAGCTCTCACCCTCATGTAAGTAGCTTGCCATGACGTTTCACAAAGCTTACAAGTGATGGTGGTTGTTCCACCTGACCCCTTGGACCCTAGAACATGATCACAATACTTCCATAGTGGGTACATGCCTTGTTTTCCCCCACCTATTATTCTAAACAAAAAAAAAAAAAACTACTAATTTAAAAACAACACTGGTAGTCTGACAGCAAATTTCACTATTTTGAGTTTTAAATTTCATTGAAAATTCATCAAAGCATAAACTATGTTCCTCAATGAAGGGGTGTGTGCTTGATTAAGCATCAACAAGAAGTTTTAACTAAAATTTCCAACTGCATATAATGGAGCACACCATTACGAAGTGAAACATGTTTTGAAGTTCACAAAAATTTGTAGTATAGTGCATGGGCACACGCCCCATTAAAGGTAGACATGTTTTACAGTTTTACAAAGTCAAAATTTGTAGTGAAATTGATAAGCGTGTGTCATAGGGAAGGTGAACACAAGTTTTATAAGAATGCAAGTCATTTAATTGCCACACGACCCTAAACAACACAATAGTTTTTTTATTTTTAGATTTTCTCTTAGGTCAAATCTATTTGAACCTCTGGTTGCTAGTCCTGCATCAGCTCCTACGTCCCAAAGTCAAACTCATCCAAATGACCTCTACATAAAACGACCTCACATCTGCATAGAACAGTGAAAAACAACATTGCATCCGCACAAAACGATGAAAAATGACCTCATATCTACACAAAACACTGAAATACGACTTCACGTGCTGCTTTTAGGGTTTTCACTTCATTTAATTTTTATATTTTACAAAAGGGTGAAAACGATGTAGGCTTTTCTTATTTATTTTTTACTCAAGGAATCATGAGTGGAATGTGTCTTGCAAGCAGGGACATCTCTGCATGCGTTTTGGTACAGGAAACGCATCTCGGTTCGGACCAAGACACGTCCCAGGGGATCAGAGATCCATCTCCTTGAAACACTGGAAAGCACAAACAAAGCCATTTTGACATCCCTAAAGGACTGTTTTGACCAATTTTACATATAAAGCATGACTTATGCCATTTTAATGCACCTTAAGGACCATTTTGGCACTTGCGCCTAGATGACCTTTCCCAAAGTTCAATCATACTAGCAGATTCAGAACAAAAAAACCCATTTCACTCCTAAATTTCCATCCAAATTGGACAAACTTGTTTTTTAGCATTTTGATGCACGCAGAGGAGATTTTTGCCACCTTCAGACAGTTTGGAATTTTGGACCCAAAGCTCCAATGTTTTCCTTCATTCTCAATTTGTAGCTGTATTTTACTAATAATGAAGAGATTGCACAGCATTTGCTTGACGTTTAACACATCTAGATAATAAAGAAAAGACACCAATGACATCCCAATCAGCTGACATGGAGAAAAATAGGTGGTCATTTTGGTGGAGGTACAACAGATTACTAAGGCTAAAAGGTCCTTGATTCCTCTTGTTTCCAAAATGAGATCAAAATATTTCTCAAATATATTTAACAATGTCCAGAAGATATCTTGCTGAGTGAGATTTTTGAAGCTTGTAATTGCAGAAAGGCATGACTTTCTTTCAGAAATTTGTTCTCAACATTCGGAAAATTTTTGGAAACTATTACCAGAAAATTGTTATTTATGTTTAAAAATAAGCAAAAGCAAAAGCCTCGGTGTTATTCAGCTAACAGTACCAATATTTCCCTTCCTTTTACAGTAAACTCAAAAAATTGTTTTGCATGAAATCAATAATCACAATGGAAAGTTTAATAAAATATAACATTCATACAAAGTTATGATACCATTGCAAAAAATCTATGGTCTGTAATAATTAAAAATAAAGCTAAAGTGACTCAAACTTGTAGACTGCTAGACAAATTACTGCAGAGTCCAATACATAATCATCTTATGCATAGCAGACACAGAGTTGCAACTGCTAAATTTAGACAATTCAGCAGAAGGTATATGGAGAAGCTAAAGAATTTGTCTGGCACAAAATCAAAGGGTGCTAAATTCACTTCACAACAATAATTATTTGGACTAAGATGAATGACAACAAGGCAATGGCAGGATGCATTGACAAGCTAATAAACAAACCTACAAAGCTCGGTGTGAAAATTAAGTTTGCAAAGACCACTTAGTTAAAGACCTTACCCCAGTTAACAAAAATGATCTGTGTACTTCAAGCTAGTTACCCTATCAGATGGAGAACATGTTCATCCCATTTCGAAAGAGAGGGCCAAGGCATTAAACCTGGCATCTCTGGGCCATCCCCTTTCACACATATTGAGAGGTGACAAGAGGTTATCACCTTGAAATCTTCTATTCACTCAATTTTTCAATAAGTTGATCTCCCTATATTTTTTGGGATATGATGCAATACCCTGTTGCCAGATCACAGAAAAGCAACTCCAATCTTATATCAATTTTTTTGTCAAGTCTTTTCACATCTAAATGCTTAACCAATTGCTAACTATCCCTGAAAACAGTCACATGAGATATAAAAGTGAAATATACAACACTTTTAGCAGCCTCAAAGATTAAAATAACAAATAGAAGAACAGATAAGAAAAATTAACTTCTAGGAAAATTACTATTAGTGAAAGATTCACTTATTTTAGAAAACTAATATATTGATGCTTCAGACTTTTCAACTGGTTTGATTACATTAATATGTTAAAACATTTCTATTGAAATGTTGACAGTGTCTATTTACTCATTGTATTTTTTGTACGTTATATATGATAAATCTCCACATCCCTTAGAATTTGAGGTGTTCACTGCAACCATCACTGAAACTCAATTATCTGATTTCCCTGCCCCTGAACCTTCGTGGAACATGAGAAAATGGGAGTAACAGAGATTGAGCACCAGACAACACAGCATGTTCATTTACCATCATTTGCCTTTGTGATGCTTTTCAATTCAATGGAACTATAAAGAATTTTTCTACCAGCTGACAATAGACATGCAACATAACTTTCACATATTTCAACATAAAGGATAGTTAAGAAGACAGAGAAGAAGATTTCACTACCTATCACCTTTTGGACGTCTCACACGATCTCCTGTGCTAAAATTTGCCATACTGTATTCACAACGAACCTGAAAATAAAAGATCGTAAAACAAGCCATAAGAAAAGCTGGGCAAGAAACCTGAAAATAAAGAATCATAAAACAAAACAGTAAGAGAAGTTCTTTGACAACATTATAAATATTAATACACAGCAGAGCTGAGGCATGCATCATAAACGAGCAGTTAAAATCATGAATAATAAATATGGTGTGTTCATAAAGTGAACTGGTAAAAACTTGCATTAACAAGAAGAAAAGATTACAGTATATAGAGGAAACAAATTACTGTAGACATTTAAGATGTCTAACAACCTCTACCTACTAACTACTGCAGACAAGATAAAGAAATCTAAACTGACTAATTACATTATATTATTGACCATTAACTATATAGAGATATATTATTCTAACACCCTCCCTTAATGGTCAATCGATCAACAACACCAAGTTGCCCCTTGAATTTGACAAACTTATCTGGGCTCAGAGACTTGGTGAGAATATTTGCAGTTTGATCCGCTGTCGAAACATACTGCAACTGAACTAATCCGTCTTCTACCAGCTTGCGAATGTAGTGACAATGAAGCTCGACATGCTTGGTACATTCATGGAAGACTAGATTTTTGGCCAATTTGAGCACCCCTTGATTATCAGTGTACAAGGGAAAAGGACCTGCTTGTGACATTTGCATGTCAGAAAGCATCCTGCAAAGCCAAACTGCCTCACATGTTGCCTTAACTGTTCCTCGATATTCTGCTTCAGTAGAGGAAAGAGCCACTACCTGTTGCTTCTTGCTAGTCCATGTCACAACACCTGTACCCAAACTGAATACATACCCAGAAGTGGATTTTTTGTCATCCACTGAACCTGCCCAATCTGAGTCTGTATAACCAATCAGCTTTAGATCCTTGCACCTGCCATACAGAATACCATAATTTGAAGTGCCCTTAACATATCGCCGCACACGCTTCGTTGCAACCCAATGATCAGCTTTGGGGGCTGTCATGAAGCGAGAAATGTAGCTCACGACAAAACTGATATCAAGTCTAGTGGCAGTGAGGTAGATGAGGCTACCCACTAGTTGCCTAAATTCTGTTTCATCCACCAGGGGGGAATCAAAGTTGGCTGAGAACTTCAGCCCCTTCTCCATAGGTGTGGAGGTAGGTTTATAGTCCTACATTCGAAACTTGTCAAGCAGACTTCTAGCATATTTAGACTGAGAGATAAAAATACTATCAGTTGTTTGCCAAACCTCAATACCCAAGCAATAATGGAGAAGCCCCAAATCTGTCATGTCAAAAACCTGGCACAGATCCTGTTTGATGTTTGCAATCAAAAGTGTTGAACTGTCAGTAATGATCAAGTCGTCCACGTAGACAACAAGAAAAATGATATCGCCACCGAAGAGTTTGACATACAGATTAGTGTCAGAGGGACTGCGCTGAAAACCATGATTAATCAAATATTGATCAATTTTGATATACCATGCCCGAGGAGCCTGTTTCAGTCCATAGAATGTTTTCACGAGCCTACAGACCTGATGTTCTTTGCCGGCAACCTTGAAACCAGGAGGCTACATCATGTAGACTTCTTCTTGCAACTCACTGTTGAGGAAGGCACTCTTGACATCCATCTAGTGAAGTTTCCATCCAAACTGAGCTGCAATGGCGAGAAGAAGACGAATTGTGCTCATCTTGGCAATAGGAGCAAAAGTCTCCTCATAGTTAATGCCCTCCCGCTGTGTGAATCCCCAAGCTACCAACCTTGCCTTGTATTTATCCAGAGTGCCATCTACATGATATTTGACCTTGTAAACCCATTTGCAACTGATAGGTTTCTTCCAAAGAGGAAGATCAGAAAGAACCCAAGTGTGATTCTTCAGAAGACTATGGTATTCTATCTCCATAGCCTTTTCCCACTCTGGAATTCCTTTAGCCACTGAATATGTCTAGGGCTCATAGATGTTGTGGAGGTTCACCATAAGAGCAAAGTTAACCGAATTTTGCTGCTTTCTCTTCCTACGAGTGGATCTACTCTCAAGGAGCTCATCATCATGAAGATCTCTGATAGTCTTGGCCCACCACTTAGGCCGGAGAGTAGAGGTACCAACATCTAGAATAGGAGAAACAACGTCACCTGGGATTTCTGGAACAAAGTCATTTGGATGTGAATCCTGAGGAAAATCAGGTGGTTCTAGATCATGACTAGTAGACTCCTCATCGTCAGAATCCGGATGATCTAAAGCCCTCCCATCAAGGGAACCAAGAGGAAGACGAACACCCTCATCAGAAGCCTTCACAAGCTGATCCTCAGGACTGGTAGTAGGAAGAAATGGACCAGTAGTCTCATCAATCACAACATCACGACTGAATATGAGACGATTTGTCTCCACATCAATCAACCTGTATGCCTTGTGATTGTCGATGTCACCAGTAAACATAAGTTGCTGGCTCTTGGAGTCCAGCTTGGCACGCTTGGTGTCTGGAATCCAAACATGAGCTGTAGAACCAAAGACTTTCAGATGGCCCACCTTAGGCTTACATCTTGACCAGGCTTCTTCAGGAGTCATTTTCTTAACGACCTGTGTAGGTGACCGATTCAAGAGGTAGACTACAATATAAACTGCTTCAGCCCAGTATTTCTTGGGGCATTTCTATACTCCACCATAGAACAAGCCATTTCAGTAATGGTGCGATTCCTACGTTCAACAACACCATTCTATTAAGGGGTGTATGGTGTGGTGAGTTGGCACTTAATGCCATGTGCAACACAAAAGGTAGAGAGTCAGATGAACAAAACTTCCCCCCATTATCTGACCATAGAGTGACAATTTGAGAACCTGATTCTTTCTCAACTAAGGCCTTATACTGCTGAAATGTACTGAACACATCTTATTTATTTTTCAAAAAATACACCCACATTTTCCTTCTGAAATCATCAGCAAATAATAAAATGTACCTAGACCCAGTAACAGATGGAATATTCATTGGTCCACATACATCAACATGAACCAATTCAATTACCTAGGAGGCTCGCCAAGAATCACCATCCGAGAATGGTGTCCGATGCTACTTCCTAGCTTGACAAGCTCCACAAATTCCATGATTTTGAGTTTGGATCTCAGGTGGACCAACAACCAAACCCTCCCGAGACAGTTGAGAGAGATAGTGCACATTCAAGTGCCCATAACATTGATGCCAAAGTTTGTTGATGGAAGTACTCCTGGCTGCCAGAGCGTGCTCCTGAGAATCACCGAAATCAACAAGTCTATACAAACCATGATCCTCAAGTCCCATAGCGATTATAGTACGAGTCTCCCTATCAACAATGTTGCAGGTGGACGAACTGAAAACGACATCCAACTAGGGAGAATGCCTCATGATCTGGCTGACGGAGAGAAGATTATGTTCCATGCCTGGAACATAGTAGACATCGAAAAATATTAAATTTCTCCCTCCATAGTGAATCTGAACATTGCCCTTACCAGCAACTGTATACTCTTCGCCTCCACCAAAGATCACTGAATCAATGAATGGTTCATATTTGGTGAACCAATCCCGACAATGAGTAAAATGCCGAGAAGCCCTTGAATCAATATACCAGGCAGAAGATTTTACTAGATCTGCAATTCTTTTGGCCATAAAGCATAGAATGCATATTCTTTCTGCTCCGAGTGCTCTGCGACATTTGCCTTTTGTTGAGATCCTCCCTGCTTCTTTTGTTCAAAAGCCAATCAAACCCGACAATCAGCCTTCATGTGACCATACTTACACTGAACGTTCCTTTTCTTCTTGCTGTCTTGAGAAGATTGTGAAGAGCCAGAGCCTTTCAGCTGAGAAGATTGCACCTTCCCTTTGTTCTTAGCAGAAGATTTGGCAGAGAACGCTTGCTCTGTGGAGGACAAACTGGCACTACTCCCAAATTGTTGTCTCCATCGATCCTACTGCAAGAGCTTGTTACAAAGATTGGGAAATTTCAAATGAACATTTGTGGAAGTAATATTTAGCATTTCAATGAAATGCTCATAAGATTTTGGCAAACTCTTCAAAGTAATGACAACCATGTCCTCTTCCTCCATTGTTCGACCAATCGCCTCCAATTGATCACGAATGTCCTTAATCTTTGTCAAATGTTCCTATAAAGACATTTTCTCATCCATCATGATGGAAAAGAGCATGTTCTTGAGAAAGAACGCTCTGCTCTTGTTGGAGGTTTCATGAAGGTCCTTCAAATGATCCCAAATTTCTATAGAAATTTTGTCAAATGGTACCTGAGGTAGCTACTCATTTGTGACTAAGAGTTTGATGAGCATGACCGCTTCCTGGTTGCATTCATCCC
Organism: Sequoia sempervirens; assembly: GCA_007258455.2. Classification (NCBI taxonomy): domain Eukaryota; kingdom Viridiplantae; phylum Streptophyta; class Pinopsida; order Cupressales; family Cupressaceae; genus Sequoia; species Sequoia sempervirens. Next base: position 519,938 of record VDFB02015537.1, on the reverse strand, counting down.
ATTTGTCTTGGTCCTTTCCGGCTACAGTGGTACGAGTTGAGTTCCACAAAACAACCTGATTGAGGCAACGATATTCAAAGATCGTAAGCATGTGCTACTTCCAAGTGTTATAATTTTTTCCATTGAATTTCTAACTGCTTTCAAGCATAATATTTGTCAAAGATGCCATTCTACACGCTTCCCAAGGCACGAAGAACAAAGAAAAAATGCTTCAAATCTAAAATTTGTTGCACTAATCCCAATGCGCTAAGCAAAAATGTCGAGCTAGAGTTCCCTGAAAAACCAAAAAAAAATTCAGAATACCTAGAAAATTTCAGCAATACCCACATGCACAAATTTTGAGGCACGAATTCCAAGACACAGAAAAATCTAAAGAGTACCCAAAAAATGTCGATGAAAACCCAGAAGGAATCTGCAATTAGAAAAAATTTCCGACTTGAAATGAAAGGTCAAAACCCTAGCCGAAATTGCAGAAACCCTAGGCGGCCATGGCAACACAAAAAAAAAGACCAGAGATTTGGAAATCGCGGCTTGCTAGGTCAGAAAACGCATCCAAGAGATTGAGAACAGAGATAAAAACCTTCAGATCATAGCACAAGAAGAAATTGCGCCTGAGAAGGAGATAAAACGCAACCACAAGAACTTAAAAAACGCGGGTGCAAACATAGAGAGATCGCGCCAAAAGGATTTCACCAAATTGCGACCAGATTTTTTAAGAAATCGTGCTCAAAATAAGCAAAAATCGTGTGCCCAGGAGAATAAATTGAACACAAAATGACCAGATTCAAGCACATGGGCTAAGAAGAAGAAAACGGTGCTCAAAATGAAGAAAATCCTGGCCAAGAACTGGTGAAAAACGCAGACCATAAGGGCATAAAACAAAACGCATCTACAGAACTCAAAATCATGGCCCTAACACACGAAAATGCCCACACGTTTTCAGAAAGAGGATCACAATTTTAAGTGAGGAAAAACTCACGAAAAATCATCACCAAGAACCCTCGATTTCCAGACCAGGAGAAGATTCAGGTGACGCCAGAGACTCACGATTTTCCTCTATAAGCAAGCCCCACAAATTTGCAGAAAAGAGGGTTACGATTTTCAACGAGAAAAAACTCACAAAAAATCTCAACTCAAAAAATCCTTGAATTTCTTAGCAAGACCTGCAAAAAAAATCAATCTTCAAAAACGAAAGAAATTTTAGAAGACCAACTTTTTTTTTGTCACCTGGGCTCTGATACCATGTTCATAAAGTGAACTGGGAAAAACTTGCATTAACAAGAAGAAAAGATTACAATATATAGAGTGTTGTACCCCAAAATTAAATTTTTTGTTACACTTAGACATTTTGAAGAAATGAGTAAAAGTCTTGTTAAGTCAGACAAAAAAGGTCAAAATTTGGGTGTGCATGTCTTGCATGAGGGATTAAAACGCAAAATTTTCAAAATCTGACGATCTGGGTCTGCTCAGAGCAGCTTAATCTACAAAACCCAATCTCAGTTTTTCATCCCTACTTTTTAGGAAAATTGCTATTTTTCTGGGTTTTTCTAGGTTTCTTTTGAAACACATACTGGCAAATTTTCTAAAAATAGAAAGTTGGTCCGTTAGGATTCAAACTGATTTTGATTGGCTCAAAATACTTCCATATCAGGCTTGTGCAGTCAGAATCTCAAAATGATCAGTTTTGCCCTAGTGGATCCATTCTGCTTTTTCAAAAGCATATCAGGAGCTCCGAGGTCATCAATGGAGGTCAGTCAGCTACCAAGCATCAGATTCAACACTCAGGCGTTCAACAGGAGGCGAGTCGGTGAGCAAGCATGAAGAACGAAGGAAAAGGTGAAAATTGTGAAAATTTTCTAACACTGGTTGACTTGGGCGCCCCAAGTGAGAATAGGCGCCCATCTTTTTAGGGCATTAAATGATGAAATTAGGGTTTGCGCCTCCAACCAAAGTTGCTCATGTCTTTTCTAGCGCCACAGCGAGTCCGATGGTGCAGTCAACAGATCATCCAGTCGCCCGAGATTCAGAGCTGAACGAGGAGGATTCATACAGAAGTCAAAATGAAAAAGAATGACAATTATCAAAATTTGACTAAGTCTAGGAACCTTGGGCGCCCCTGGTGAAGAAGGGCGCCCAACTTTTTGGAGCACCTAACTCAGCAGTTAGGGTTTGTGAATATGCTCAATCTCTTCAGTATTCAGCCAACTCCACAACGCCTGTCTCCGTTAGAGCATCCGATTGTCCAATCTCCGGCAGATTCAGATCAAAGAGGAACATATAGAATGAAGGTTTCAAACTCTGAAGGATGGAAAATCATAAAATGTCTAAGTCTGGAGGTTTTGGGCACCCCAGGAGAGAAGAGGCACCCAAGTTTTCAAGGGCCTAAACAGATGAATTTGCAAAGATGGCTCTAACGTAATTTCTTCATAGTTGATCTGGCTTTCCAACGAGATATTCAGCGCGTCAATCAGAGTTTGCAGTTGCCAGTTATGAGAGGTTGAACATAGGGTGAAACAAGAAGTGAAATTTCAAAATTCAAAAGCAAACATGAAAAATGAAAAATATTCTAACTCTAGTGAGTATGGGCGCCCCAACTTGTCAGGGGCGCCCAAGCTTTTGAAGGCTCAAAACTCACTGTTTGATGAAGTTTCTCCCAGGAGACCCCTCTTAATATCTCCTCAGCTTTGCAACGAGCATAACCATCAGTCAATCCGATGCCTGGATCACCAGATTCGACAAGGTCATCTGTGGAAGAAGAGTTAATGAAGAAATTGAAGATCATAAAATGGCTAACTCTGGACGAAAAGGGCGCCCCTGGAGGAAATAGGCTCCCATGAATTCGAAGGTCGAAATGAAGTTTTTAGTCAGAGACGCCTCCAAAACAATCTTCTCAGAACAGGTCAAGCTCCGCGATGAATCATTCAGCTCGCTCATCAGATTAGTCTACAAGCCGGAAATCGAGGTCAAAGTAGGGGGTCAAAGTTGTGAGAAGTTGAAACTATCAAAAAATGACTAACACTGCTTGAAGTGGGCGCCCCTAGCCAAGAAGGGGGCCCAATTTCTCATGCCTTAGTGGAATTTGCAAAATTTTCAAGAAATTTAAAAATTGCAAGAGGATGAGGACATCTAAGTTCAATGAACAAAGTTTTTAGGGTTTTGAAGATGAAAGCAAAAGAAAGCAAACCTAATTCAAACCCTAAGTCTATTTAACACCTCTCTTCAATGTAATTTTCATTATTTTTGCAGTAGCATTCAAAGGAGAAAATTGGAGCAGCAAGTTTGAAGAAATTTTTCAAGATTCAAGAGCTCAGTTTGCTGGTTATTCATCAAATTTTTCAGACCAACAACATAAACCCTTGCTTTTTCATTCTTTTTCATCAAGAAGATCAAATTTTTCAAGAAGAAGGCCAAGGTTTTCAAATTTTCAGCCATCTCAAGGAGAAGGCTGGTTTTCAAATTCAGCCATCCGTCCGAATACCTCATTCTTCTAAAGAAATTTTCAAGAACTTCACTGGTTGTGCAGCCATTTTTTGCTTTGCATGTCGTGTTGAAATCCTTACCTATCTTTGGCTAATCCACCGGTCCTCTCAAACAGTCTTCCAAGAAACCCATATCACGTTTTTCAAGAAAGTTTTAAATTTAGGTTGCTGTTTTTTCGATCATCAATATTTTAAATCTAATTAACTCGGGTTCACTTTGACTCGTAATCCGAACAAAAATCCAAGTGCCGCTGAAAATTGAAGAAATTAGGGTTTGTCAGCTTTTAGTATAAAATCACCGAAAACGGATCGATCTCGGTTGTCTGCAACAAAATTCTACAAAACCCATATCTCGTAAAAATTCAAAAAAATTGTCCATTGGAGAAAAATCAGCATTCTAAAATAGTAGTTGCCCAAACTCTGTCCGGAACCCAGGCAAGTTTACGTCATTCTTCGTTGCTTCCAATGGAGTACACCCCCAACAAGCTTTCAAGATCAATCAGCTATCTATCATGATTACATCAAAACAAATTTAGACAAACTTGCGCTATATCGCTGTTGTTTGATCTTACACGCTTTGGAGAGCGAACAACATCAATCGAAATCCGTCAGTCTTGACCTGTAATCGCTGTACTGCCATTATGTCCTGGGCCACAAGGGAGATTCAATTAGTTGATGGCAGATTGATTTGCAGTTTGAAGCCTGATATGATCGAGAAGTGTTTTCCCATTCCCCCATGGCCTGAAAGCGTCACTATCTCAAAGGGTGAATGTGAAAGGATATGGGAAATGCACAAAGACAAATATAGCAAGAAGATTGCACAAAGGTGGATGAAAGAAAAACATAAGACCGCCAAGTCACATTATTTCGATGATGTAAGCAAAGTTTGAGAAAGCGGCCAATGAGGTCGAAGATTTCCTTAGGTCAGTTGCAGATGGTGAAGATATTTTGAAAAAGCGGTGTTTTGCTATTGATGGCATAGATGCACCGAACCGGGACACAATTTCTAACTTTCTAGCGGATGTGATCAAGCTTTAAAGCACTTTCTTCCAGCTTTCTTTCTATTCTTGGAATAATTCTTATCCATTCTTTGAGAAGAGAAAGAAGATAAATGTAATAGTTGATGTTTCCCTTTTTCTCTCTTAGTGTTAGATGTTATCTTCTTTCTAGATTTAGAAATAAAGCTTGCTTGCCGAGCAAGTCCTAGATTGTGAAAGCAAGGAGATTTTAGGGTTCCCTACTCCTCTGCTTGCCTATAAATAAGAGTCTTTGCTCATTAGTTTTCTTTAACCATGCTAGTGATAACAAAACACTGAGCCTATTATGCCTTCTATTTGTTATTCAAGTGTTGTTCAATTGTTTTATGATAGCAAATTGTTGAGTCTCTTTTAGCCAACAAGGAGTTATTGTAATTGCTGCTCCTATTGTGTAAGAACAAGATTGCAAGCCTCTTTAGCTGCAATTTCTTGTTCCAGGCATGTTAGAAGTAAGTTTTGTTCTAGAAGTTTGAGTAATAAAATCATGAGCCTCCTTTGCCTTGATATAACATCTCAAATTTCCGTTATTTGTGTTTTGCTTTTATGATCTTGATTTCAGCTTACATTGAAGTGTGTAGATGTTTGTTGAGAAAGAGTTTATTGAAGCATGTTGTCAGAGAATCAACCTTGTTCATTTCTAGTTTCTCTTGCTTTGCATATTACTTGAGAAGTTAGAAACATCTTTAGCTTAAGTTAGTCGTAGTTGAAGTTCTTAAATCAGAAAATCTCAGCTGCAGCGTTTGTGTTTAATAAACCTTGTGCTCTAGCTGATCAAAAAGATAGGCAACTTAGTTCTTAGTTTACTTTCTTTCAACACCATCAGCAAGAGGGAGCTTCCCCTCCTAATTTGAAGAGCAGTTTTACTGTGCATAGCTGTCCGTTTCAAATACGCATTCAAGAGGTGCGAATTTAAACGCCAACATAGAGGAAACAAAAATTACTGTAGACATTTAAGATGTCTAACAACCTCTACCTACTAACTACTATAGACAAGATAAAGAAATCTAAACTGACTAATTACATTATATTATTGACCATTAACTATATAGAGATATATTATTCTAACATGGTGCTATAACCCTAGTGGCATCACTACGGAAGACTAAGAAATCAGCAGGGAAAGGCTTCACAGCATTTTTCTTTTCCCCCATTATAATGATAAATTTAGTTGTACTAATCAAATGGGATAAGCTCAAAGGTCAAACCATCAGGGCTCTGATAGATGAGATCCACCTTCAAATCCCTAGGAGACATGCTGCATACTTGTATGTATAAATGATCAAAGTTTTAATCAGGCAAACCACCACATCCAATTCTGGGGCCCCAATGTAGGAGGCCAGGTGCAAGGCCTGGGTGAATTTTATGGAATAGATACCCTGCACTAAGTCAAAGGACACTGCACTCTTGTGCCACCCCCCACCCAAAAGGAAATTCACCAATAAAGAAAAATAACAGTTTTAATTGCGATATTGTTTGATTAGCTACAACAAGCATGTACCCATCTTCATATGGGTCTGATATCTGTATAGAGCTATGCAAAATAATCAAGGTACTAATCACTATGTCCTTTATTTTGATTTTATTTGTAACATGACATTCTATACTGGTGGATATTAATTTATGATCCAAATACTGAAAAGCAGTGACTGTTAATTTCATTTTTCTTTCAAGAAGTTTTAGATTATTGTTAAAATGGTGAGTACAATCAATTGCCAATACAAGTTCTGTTATTTCTTAAATCAATGAGGAAATATAATGCAAAAAACCTTCTGTTTATCAAGCAATGTTAGATTATTTTTAAAATGGTAAGTTAGGTCATTTGTTAATAGAAGTAGAACAAATATTTCACTAGCAGATAGGGTTTATATATTAAAGAAAAGTATCATAACTAGTGAATAAAATTAAGTCTTCTATGAAATATATGAAATTTAAAGACTTCGATATATCTCTTCAGATCATAATTTATCATTTCTTTCTTGTGTTCAATATCTGCAAATTGAAACTCAACCAATATGATATGAACATAAAAGTTTGTAATTTCTTTTACAAACATTTGATTTTCATTAAAACTTCATAAACTGATATTTCAACTTCTGATAGTAAAAGATGAATAAAAAGTTGTACTAATAAAGGATACAAGGAATGCCAAAATTAGTACCCCTACAAATTTCACCAGCAGTCAAGATTGTAATCAGTAACTATGTCATTCTTTTCATATTATCAATGCAGTTAAGTTGTTCTTTCTTTGTCAAACTGCCAACTTGTCAGTGTTGGTCTCTTTTCTTAAGCTAACAATGTTTGTAGATTGCTTGCAGACAAAGAATACCAAATGAAAGAGATCCGAGTTTTTAATGGTTTGATTGCTACAGCACAACAAGGAGGATGAACTATCCAGAGTTCAGACCTGAAGGAAGAATGGCAGCAATTGGCAAAGTCAAACAAGCCCAAACTGTCTAAAAGGAAGAAATAAAGAATAAATATCAAGGATTGTACTTTTTCATTTGCCAAACCATGAGGAGTCTGTGACAACATGCTGAAGTGAGAATAAAAGTGCAACAGGCATGACAAATTGTTAATGTACCATGCCAAACTTTAAGGACAAAACAAAGTCACAATTTTTCAAGGGTCAAGCCAGTTAAAAATGGCAAAGAGGGTGGAAAGAGACAATCAAAAGTGCCACCTGAAGTAGGTGGCAGGAGACAATCAAAAATGCAACCAGCATAAATACAAGTTAAAGTAGAGACTACATCACACCTTTTCAATGGTAATGACATGTTAAAACTGCGACTTAAGTGGCCAAGTATGAAGAAATCTGCAACTAGTGAATAAGGACTTAAAAACAAAAAGAAAATCACACTTTATTCCAAGCACTACCACTCTAAAAACATAACTCAACTGGCAAAGGAATGTTGAAAGCATGACCAGGCAGTCAGTTAAAAACTTAAGTGATCAGCATTATCCTTAGTGGCAAAGCCCATTAAAAGATGTGACAAAGGCAGCAAAATTCATCTAAAACAGCGAATTGACCAAACGAGAACCAAAGATAAACTATAGCACAGTTTTTAAGTAGCATTACCACCCAGAAAGTGTGACTTAAGTGGTGAATATGGAAAGAAAACATGCTCAGTTCAAAAACAAGTATAAAACATAAGGAACTGTGTTTTTGTCTAAAATTGCCACCAAAAAGGAGTGCAACCAAGGAGAAGTGATTGCCCAGATTCAAGATCAATGCCAAGTTAGAAAATTTTAAAGCAAAAAGCATTGAATCATGGCCATTCATAGACACAAGCAACCTTTTCAAGGAAGAAAGCAAATTTAATGGCAATTGAAAGCCTATTTCAGGCTATTTTAAGTGCCCATTGCCTCTTTTCAAAGGGATATAGATAAGGTTGATTTAAAAATAACTTTAAAGCAATATTTTTATTTATTTATTTTTCCTAGAAATTTCTGTGAGTGCTTATAATTAAGTGCCTTGAGCACATAGAATAGGATGAGAGTTTGTGTAAGACTTATGCTATAGAAGTTTTCATTTAAGTTGAAGACGTGTTGTTTGTGTGAGAATTTGTTAAGTTATTAATAAAGATTATCCATGTTTAACTTTGTGTAGCATCTATCTTCTATCCTTTGGAGTAGATTTGTATACTTCAAGGTTATTGTTCCTTTTCAATGTTATGCTTAGTTCATTGTTGTCGTTGAAACTATTTACTTTGTTCAAATCTAATATTTTTGTTCAATAGTCTGTTTACTCGTTGAGTGCTACTTGTTTTACAGAGTAAACTAAATTGCAGAATAGCATTGAAGCATAGAAATCATTCACAAAACAATTGCACAGAAAAGGTATTTCAGATTATTATTCATATGGCTGCAGTATTACAATTCATCACATTTGTGCTCTCCCCGAATACAACACGATCGGTACTATAAATAGTTAGCCGCCATCGGTTGAGAATACCAACCGTCGGCAACTACCTGAGTGCTAACTAATGACGAGGACTAATTACCGACAAAACATTATTCTTTTATTTTATTTATTCTATTTGCTAATAATTTAATTAAGCTGATTACATCATCACCCCCTCAAAAAAAAGTCGTCTTCCCAGACGAGTAATACAAAAACTAGGAGACCTTTACAAAGAAATTCAGTGAGAGGAGGGTTGAGAGGACGTCGGGGGAATGATGAAGTGGCTGCCTGAGTGGTCAGTTGTCTCAATCGGTACATCTCCTCAGTACACTGCTGCAGGTGACGAGTGGCCTTCAGCTCTTTCTCTTGTGTGGTCTTCACCAAGTGCATGGCCTCCTTCAGGTTTTTGTTGGCCTTTTCTAGTTCCTCATCCTTCGTTGCCAACTGCCTGGCCATCTCTCCCTCAAGTGCCTTCATTCTCCTCTCTGTATCCAATGTCGCTGCCTCTCCAGCGATCACCTTCAGTTTCTCCTCCTCCAAAAGGCGAGTGAGCTCTTGCAATTGCTTCTTGAAGGACTCTGCCTTGGCCTGGATGTTGTAGGAGAGGGCGATGGCCTAATCTACTTTCCTAGTCATTTTGTCCAAGTGCATCTCATACTCCTTGCATGCCAAGAATAGTGTCCTGTATGTCATCTCCATTTCAAAGAGTTGTGCCACCAGCTTATCATCTTTCCCATGGAAGGTTGGCCTCTTGGGGAACCAAGCTGCCATCATCTCCGATGTCTTTCTGGCTAGCCAATCACCTATAAATATACTACTGAACTCTCTACCACTCTCCAAGTTCATAAACTGGATGATCCTGCAATGTCCTGGGCTATTTCTCATGTAAATTTTCAATTTTTAGCCTTGGACATAGTTGTGTTGTAACTGTATTTTGTTGGCAACTGCTTTTTGATTGTGTTTCTCGTTTTGATCATTGATACATAGAATGATAATGTGACCATGCCAAACTCTCAACTGAAGGCTGAGATGAATAAATGAATGCAAATGCAAGTTTCCTACTGTACAAGATTATGAAGTGACTGTAATTGCAACTAATAATCATCTACAGCAAGTAGTCATTTTGACAAACATTTGACATTCCACCCACAGATTCCTATGTATTGTTTCTAATGGATTACAATCAGATTGCAATGCTATATCAATATCTCAATACTGACTCTAATGTCAGACAATGCAACTTTATAACCTTAACCAAATACAATGTTGGTTCACTTCAAGAGTGATAATCAAATTTAAATACATCGACTCAGCAATGTAAAATGAGAGACAGCAATTACAAGGTTTATAAATGCAGACTCACAAAGTTGTACAGACCAGCAATTATATTTGCTAAAATGCAGAGTTATGACTCTAATATAATTCAAATGACATTACAACTCTAAATGTAAACCAATTATCTGTTTGTGAACCTGATTCGATGCCTTATGACAGCGCTTCTATTCATTGGTGGTAGGCGTCCTTCCTTCGCAATATTATCTATGCTTAAGCAAGCACCCAGCCAAGATAAATTCCCACGCTCTTTCCACTGTCCAACCTTCAGCAATTATAAGGACGTCTGGGTAGCACTTCAGTCCCAGGAGTAAACACGTCCCTCCTCCCCTACTCCTACAGAACTCCTCCAATGCGGCCCAGTTAAGAAAGAATCAATCTCACTGCACTGACATCTCTGGATATGGCCACCACAAATGCTTACTTCTATCAAGAATGGTAATACTCGCATCTTCAAGCAATCCCGGTAATACTCGACGACTTCCCAATCAGCCTCGAATGTAATTCATGGCTCCAGCAATAACATTATTAAATTGCAACGGCAACAATATAGAAAGCTCACTTTAATTATTCACCCAGAAATACTATTCCGACAATACTCTATCACCCAACGAAAATATGCCCAAGAAATAATATTCGATGTTTTCCCTTCAATATTTTATTCCCCACAAAAAATAATATTCCCGACAATAATGTATTTGCTCGAATATTAAATCGAAGCTTTACCATTACGGGATGATATTTCAAATGTCATCCGTCAATGTAAATTAAAAATCCTCTTATCGTCCAAAGAATAATTCCAATACCATGTATTTAGCAAATATTATTCAAAAGATAACTTTCCCCCTTTCAAATATATTATTTAGAATAATATTTTCCCCAATATTCAGAATAGCTCAAATAATAAAAAACTTCTGAAGACTTTATTCTGAAAATATAAAATATCAGCACAATAATAAAACAGCTATTGCGTTAACAGAATTTCTCAATCATATTTGCAATAATACATCAGCTATGGCAAATAAATACTTAGCTTCTCAGATAAGCTGATTACAATCGATAATCTCCAAATTTGGTCGAAGACCATTAAATTTGCACAATGAAGAAGACTAAAATATCTCCTCCTCTCAACTCCAGCTAGGGTTGATCTTTCACAACCGAACCTGGCACTCTAGAGTCTTCAAACCCTCAAGCGAATGCTAAGCATTTAGCTTCAGCAACTTACCACGCAGGTAATGAGAAAGTAAATTCCAAATCAAGTCTGTCCAAATGCTTAGCCAACAGCTTCTTAAATAGATTTTTCAACCACTTTTCCAGAAGCTTCTAGAATATAATATTATTTTATTATTTAAGTGACTTTATGATTTATTATTTTATTTTGAGTCACTTAAGTCACTTTTATTATTAAATTAATTAAATACCAAGTCATACTTTATTGGAATAACTTAATAAATAATTAATTTAATAACATCTCCAATTCGGGGACATGACAGATCCATCGTGCCTCGCATTCTACTATGGGCGAGTAGTTTCAGTGTAGTGTTTTTGCAATATCTGACACCTCCTTTACGACAAGCGCAATAGGCTTCAAGTTGTGGATGTATCTCTCGATCGTGCCTACTGGATCCTCTCAGTTTGGCTTGGGGATTATCACAACAATCCCCTTCGACAAAGCTGTATTAGTATCACTAGACTCCCCATCGGTACCTGTGGTTGCAGGTACAGTTGGTTGTGGTGTAACATGAGGTTCCTCATCTAACACAATGTGTATTACCTGTTATGCCATCTCTCCCCCCTCCACTACTGGCTGCTCAACAACTGGCATGGCTGCCGTCGGCTGTGTGCTCTCCGCTGCCCCTGTCGACTGAGTGCTCCCGACTGGTGCAGCCTCTCTCCCTGCCTACATCTCCATCAAGCCAGGCGAGCGTATGGGAGAAATGTTTTCCTCCCAGATAGGAGTCCCCATTTGTCTCAACCATCCGACTACATGTAATGTCCCTCCTGGTGATGCCAAGGCATCAGTCTCACCCATCATGCTATCCAGTGTCGTGCCCTCAACCACTCCTCCCTCAGCTGTTGCCTCTCCTCCAGCCAGTGTTGTGTCCTCAACCATTCCTCTTTCAGCCGCTACCTCTCCTCTAGTCGGCTCATACTGCTCTACTGGTGCAACATCTTCTTTGAGCAACTCTTGTTGTTCTGCTGCTGGTGCGCCCTCAACTGCTCCACCCTCGGCGACCTCCTCCCCTAACTCCTACTCGGCTGGTGCCATCACCCGACGATTAACGTCTACTAAATAGACGCCTACTAGTGAGGTGTTGGCGGTAGACGAGGAAAGCGCTAACTGTTCATAGTCTTCGCTACTTGCTTGCTTCCTCTTCCTCCTCATCGTCTTTGGCTCCTCTGTTGTACCTCCAGCATCCAAAGTTGTCCACTTGAAAACGGTCGACCAGGAATGGTCATAATAACTCACCGGATGTAATCTTCCCAATTTTCCCTTTCGGCACCTAATTGTAGACTGCATCTAGAAATAGAGCTATGAGGAGTTGTGTAACATACTAGCTATCTACAATTTAAGAACGGTAACTAAATTCCAGATTTAGTTGAAGAGTAACTAACTAATTTTCCTGACGAGAGTTTCATCATATATAATAAACAGGAAAGATAAATAATAATTTGAGCATTAACTACTTTAACATTCAATAACTAACTTCTAGTTTTCAAATGCAGTTGAAACGGAACATTTAACGGTTTAAATAACTGACAACTACAGTTGGTTATGAACTAACTATTCCGCACCTGCAAGGAATTCCAGTCAATCATATGGTCAAATTCTGCATAGTACTTCTTAAGATAGGAGACATGAAATACATCATGCAATCTGGCGAGAGCCGGAGGTAGAGCAATTTTGTATGCTACCGGGTTGATAACTTCCAGGATTTCAAAAGGACCTACATATCTCAGGGCTAGTTTAGAGGTTTTTCCAAATTTGATAGAGCTCTTCTAAGGTTTAACTCGCAAGAGAACTTTCTCTCCAACCACAAACTGCCTAGGGGTTCGTTTTGCATCAGCGTAGCTTTTCTGCCGATCATTAGCTTCCTTCAACCTCTATCTGATTAACTTAACCTGTTCCTCCATTTCCTGAAGCATCTCGGGTCCTAGAGTGATCCTATCCTCCAACCTATTCCAACTGATAGGTGTTCTACACTTCCTGCTGTACAATGCTTCAAAGGGTGCCATTTTGATAGCCGATTGATATGAATTGTTATAAGCAAATTCTACCAATGGTAAATATTCTTCCCACTTATATTGCTGGTCCATACAGTACATTCTTAGCAGATCTTCCAAGATCTGATTTACTCTTTTCGTTTGTCCATTGTTTCAGGATGATATGTTGTACTAATATTTAGCTGAGTTCCCAAGGCAAAAAAAAGAGTTTGCCAAAACCTGGACATCATCCTAGCATCCCTGTCAGAAATAATCTTTTCCGAAACTCCATGAAGGCGGAAAATTTCTTGTACAAACTTTTGAGCAATCACAGAAGCCCCATCTATCAAATTTTAGGGTATGAAATGTGCTACTTTGGTGAGTTTATCCACTACTACCAGTGTTGCATTATGTCTGCTCCACGTCATCAGTAAACCTTGTACAAAATCCATACTGATGTTTTGCAATTTCCAATTTGGTACACTGTGAGGTTGTAACAATCCTGTCAGGTGTTGGTGCTCCACCTTAACCTTCTGACATTCAAAACACCCTGCAACGAATCTGGCCGCATCCTTTTTCCTTCCCTTCCAAACATATAAAGGTTTGACATCAGCTGACATTTCAGTTTCCCCTGAATGACCTGAGTATGGTGTTATGTGAACCTCCTTCCATACCAACTTCCTTAATTCTGTTGAATTTGGAACTTACATCCTACCTTTATATCTCAAAAGTCCATCTGTTTCGATCTGAAAACCCTCATATTTAGGCTCTTGTGAGTTTGCCTGTAGAGCTTCATCCTCATTCAATTTTTGTAGTACTTGAGTTCTAAAGTTTGTAAGGGCTGACACCATGGAAGTTATATGTTTTTGTCAGCTCAGAGCATCGGCTACTTTGTTCTCCTTGCCCTTGATATAACTGACCTCAAAATCATAGTCTAAAATTAACTCCATCCACCTCCTTTGGCGAGCATTTAAATTAGGTTGGGTGAAAATATACTTTAAACGTTGATGGTCTGAATTGAGTTCAAAAGTCTTCCCTAACAAGTAATGCCGCCACATTTGCAGGGAATGCACAATAGCTGCTAACTCCAGATCGTGAGGTGCATAGTTCTGCTCATACTGCTTCAACTTTCGAGATTCATAAGCCACTACCTTCCCATCTTGCATTAATACTCCGCCCAAACCTTCACCAAACGCGTCCATTCTAACTACAAAATGACCATTAGGGCCTGTTACTACCAAAATTGGTGCAGTCGTTAATTCCTCCTTCAATGTATTAAATGCTTCTTGCAATTTTTCTATCCATTTGAATCTCTTTCCTTTTCTTTGAAGGGAGGTAATGGGGTGAGCGATCCTAGAGAAATTTCTTACAAACCTTCGGTAATACCCAGCCAGACCCATGAAACTTCTAACCTCATGCACATTTTTCGGTCCTGACCATTCCACTATAGCTTTTATCTTTGCTAGATCCATTGCTATTCCTCTGGCTAATATTATATGCCCCAAGTATTGTACCTCTTTCTCGAAGAAGGTGCACTTTGATAATTTTCCATAAAGTTTATGTTCTCTCAATCGTAGAAGAACCACCCGTAGATGTTGCAGATGCTCACCCTCGTTTTTGGAATAAATAAGAATGTCATCAAGGAAAACCAACACAAATTTTTCCAAACAATCACAGAAAATATTGTTCATTAGATTCATAAATGCAGCTGGGGCATTGGTGAGACCAAATGGCAAAATTGTGAATTCATAATGACCATACCTAGTTCTGAAGGTTGTTCTATAAATGTCTTCTTCTTTCAATCTCAATTGATGATATCCCAACCTTAAATCTATTTTGGAGAACACTGCTGCCCCTTTCATTTAATCAAAAAGATCGTCTATTCTGGGCAAGGGTACTTATTTCTGATGGTGAGCTTATTTAGCATACGGTAATCTATGCATAGGCGAGGTTGAGGTTGCCATACAATATACAAATTACTCCCTTCTCCTTGCGATACAATGTGCAAAACTTGTTGTCTTTCTCCTTGTCGTACAATATGCAAAACTTGTCACCTCTCTCCTTGTCGTATGATATGACAAGATGCTTATCGTAGGATATGACAAGATGCTAGTCGTACTATATAGTCGGACCTTTTAACATAGTCAGGCCTTGTAGTTGGGCCTTTTATGTAATCGGGCATGTAGTCGGACATTTCAATATTTTCTCCTTCAATTACTAAATAATATTTTTGCCTCTTCCTTTCCACTATTTCTTTATTGTCTAATTTCTTTTTATGTAAATTTTTTGTGAAGTTTATTTGCCTTGAGAAGTATCTATGTGTTCCAAGTTAATTATTTCGCTCTTAGTACTCTGAGACGTACCATCAATAATTTTGCATTCTTTCATCAATTGCTCTTCACTAAGAGTTGTGGCTTCAAGAAAATTATAAGTCGATAGAAACACCTCATAATCCTCCATTTGCCAATGAAATAGTTCGCAAAGAGAATTTGTTTCATCCTTCAAGCATGATTGTAATTCCAAGATCCCTTCATCATTCGAATCTATCGAAACCTCAATCATGCTTCTCTATCCATTCTTCTTCGAAGTTCAAATCTAATGAATCAAAGGAAGTTGCTTCCTCACAGCTTGGCTCTTTAAATCAATTACATTTTCCAACCCTTGTACTCAATGGCGATTGTATTCCTTTTCCAATTGTGATCGACCTTGGCTACTACCAACCAACCCCAACCTAACAATGCATCATACACTTTCTTCCTTAATGAAACGACCACAAAGTTCAACAAAAATGCTTGGGTTCGATAATTAACTCTTTTCCCATTAAAACTCCAAGTACCTTAATACCTTGTTGATCTACACCCACCAATTGAAAAATTGGGGGCCAAATGATCAGCTTGCCCAAACTTCTCCAAGTGTCTTCCAAAAATACGTTCACACCAAACCCACCCATCAACAATTGTATTAGTGAAATTCCTTCTGAGGATCTCCATATTCACTACCATTGGTTTCTTTGTCATGTTAACCGTCAGTAACATTGGATCAATCACTTGGTCAACTAACAATAGAGGTTCAGTTATTGGTACTTCATTCTCACCAAATTCCAATTGGGCAATAGCATGCATCATCTCATTCTCCACCAATACAATAGCATTTCAAAGTTCAAGCATACTTTATAATAAATCCACTACTTTAACCGATATGATGGTTTGAAGTACTTGCCTTGTAATAATTTTTTTGGATTGTAATTGATTTGTTACCATGCTTGCATTTGAATTTGAGTGGCATCCTTCATTATCCATAGCATTCTTCGCTTCGGCCCTTGCTTCATGAAGCCTTTTCTTTTCTATATGTGGATCTGAGTACGTAGCCTTCTTTGCTTGCGTGCGAGTAACGGCCAATAGTTCATTATGCCTTACATCAACCATGGTTACACTAGCCTTTTGCTTCAAACATCCAATGTCTTTGTGGTTTTCAAGTCCACACCATTTGCACAATAATTGCACTTTGTCTTGCTTGTTTTGGCAAACTCTTGCAAAGTGTCCCCATTCGCTACATTGTCAGCATTGTATGATAGGGCGTCCTTTTGGGTCATACTGTATTTGGCTTCATCCTCCTCTCTGATTTTGATAACTTCTTGGAGATGCATCATGTGGCTTCGATGTAGTGGACTCCTCTCCCTACATAAAGAATACTTGTGTACTCTTGGTCTTCAAATTATATGGGCACTCCTTTATTGAATGACCCATAACATGGCAAATCTCACAAAACATCTTTCTAGGACAATTACCTTGTGTGTGCCCCTCAATTTTGCACTCAATACACCATAGTTCACTAGTTTCTTTGTTGGTTTCTTTCTCCACCTTCAATTATTTCATCATTCAAAGCATGTCCCCTCGAAGCACTTGTACCATTCCCAATTCATTGTCACTATTGTCATCCAAATTTCCATCTTCCTTTGTTTTTCTTTTACTGCATGAGGACATTTTATCTTCACTTTCTATGTCCATTGCTTGATTGTAGGCTTCTGAATAGGAAGAGGGTGGTACTACCTTCATTTCTTTTCTTAATGACAGAAGTAGACCTTCAATGAACCATCTTTTCTTGAGACCATCTACTAATTTTCTTTCTAACTTTACAAGCAATTCTTTAATTCTATAATTATAAGCTCATACATTTTCACGCTTACCTTGCTTTCTATTGTAAATTTCTGCTAATATTTCATTAGAAACATTTGGAATGATTTGCTCACTAGCCAATTTCTCAGGTCCCATATTCAACATCCCCTTTATCTCATTCAAGTATGCAATCCATACTACTTCATTTTTGGCCAAAGTAATATATTTTTCTATCTCCACTTTCAATGCATATGCCTTATACTGAATTCTTAACATCTCTAAAATGTATTGATTTCCTTTATCCTTTATGTTGCTAAACCACTCACCTATAGCTTTTCCAAACACCTTGTAACTTTGTATCTTACTTACTACCTCTTTTCCCATTATTGATGTTGGGTCGAGAAAGGCTTCAACTTGAGAGATTGGCTGAGGGGTAAAGTCAAAAACTGACTTTACACATTCAATCAAGACCCTGGCCTAGCTTTTCAATTCATCATTACTTTTCTTATCCTTGCTATTTCGTTCAACTAACCTAGCTGATATTATCTGGAAGTTGTGTACATCCCCGTCTCTTGTGGATGGTCCTAAGCTTATTCTAGTGACATCAAAGTCACTTGTAGTTGCCTGATTGATTTCTTTTTGTGCAGTAGGGCGAGCGACTTCCACAGACATTTCTCGTAAAGCATCCTCTACCAATCTGGATGTAGTCTTCAACTTTTTGGGCTTAGGAGTCCTCTGAAGTAACTGGCTCACCATGTCTTTCTCATGGAGATCTACTTGTATTACCTTCCATTTTTGCTCGTCGGGTTTAGTGGAAACAGAGTGGCACTACATCATGCAGTGTAAGGCTTATGAGGACATCAGGTGCAGTTACTCGGATCTGCTTAAAGTCAAATTGTTAGAGGCCTTGTTTGAAGAGGAGAAGATTGCCGAAACAGTAAGTTACCTGATCAAAATACACAGTAGAAGAAATAAAATCAGCAAAGAGTTAGAGGGAAACATGGAGTAGTTGGTGGGGTCGACGGCTGCTCTGTTTGTTGCAAAAAGGCGGTTTCAGCTCTGTATCTTGGGTCCCATAGGCCAGCTGGTCTCGTGGACGTAATTAAAAGCATTCATTCATTCATTCATTCCAACCAAGATGATGTGGAAGGAACAACAACTGCTTTAGAACTAGAAGAACCAAACAAGGTCCTCCTCAGCGAAGGGGTGACAGACTACACATGTTTTGGTGAAGAAGGTGGAGTAGGTCCCATTCTAGGAAGCTCATTTACTTCTCTAATAGGAGATGACCTGTGAGATGAGGAAGAGGTATTGATGGAGATGTTACGTATATCTTCTTCACCCTTAGCTATATCCTTATCCTTGCTTTGTTGAAGTAGGTCGAGAGCATCTTCTCCACATGTTCTTTCTACTAAACTCCTTTCGGGGGGCTCATCATCACCATCACCTTGAGCTCCTAATGATATCTGAAGTGAAGTTAAAAATGAAGTTCCTAAAGTTATGGGAGGCTGACTACTTTCGTCTGGAGGTTGAGCACTCTGTGACCTAGTCTGAGGACGTTGTTTTGACTTATTTTTAGCAACCCATTCCTCTGTTCTCCTTAAAACAACTGCAGTTCTCGCCTCAATGGTTTCAACCTCCCTAATGCTCCAGTCCATGATAATGATGGGTTGGGTAGAGATATGTTGAGGTCAACCAAATCTGATTCATCATCTTCTATACCTCGAATATCCCATCCCAAATCAAATATTCTTATCTATCTCAAGCACAATCTCATCCAACTTCTTCTCCCTACTTCATGCTCATCAAAGCAATCTACCCAATAATCTTCTAAATTAGGTATATGATGGAAACTTGGGCCAAGTTGTAAATTATTCTTCACATAATCCTTGCTATCAAAAGGAAATCGCTCATCATAAAACTATAAAGTATACTTGACTAGCTCTCTTTCAATGTTGAGAGCATCTGACATTGAGTTGCAAGTGAAATAACCAAAACCCACAAGAAATTGTACACCCACTTTCTTTTGCTCTCAACATCTCTTATTTACATCAGCAAGCTACCTACAGACTTCTATCAGCACAAATTTATCCTCTACATACCTTGGAAGCTTTAATGGAGGACCACTAAAACCACCAACCCGAATATATGAAAACCTTTGGAATTGAATGAAGTGACTTCCATACATGCCAACTAACTCCATGGACTCAGGAGTAGGCCTCAGGTTGATTTTCCCTTGTATTTCTCGAGCCACCCTCATGGTAAAAGTATCAATAATTCTTCTGTGATGATGGTAACTTTTACCCAATTGCAATTTATCATAATAATCAAAAATTGGGACTTCATTTTGGGAAAGTGAGCTTGGTCTCAAACCTAGCCAAGGCCCGGTACTAGCAATGGCATAGATGAGGTACAAGGACATAAAAAAGGATCAGTTTGCAAATAAAACAAGCATATCATGCATCTGATCACTAATAAGTTGGGCCCAATCTAAGAATGGTTTCCCTACGAGCACGACTTGGATAAAGAAATACATCCATTCTTCGAAATCGTGTGCCCTTTCATTTCTTCTCAATCTATGCAGTAGCACAATTATATCTAAAATTTCATTAACGAAATGATTTCTATGCAAATCTCTGGGCAATTGGGATTTACCCTTTCTAGGCGCAACCAACCAGTTCTTGGCGATTATATTTCGATAAGACCCCTTTTTTGTTGAGAACTCAAATTGTGAGGAAGAAAATTCAAGGCCTGAAAATCGTTCTCTTTTTGGAATCTTTAGACAGGAGGCGAAAGTGGTTCTTTGAATTTTAATTATCAGCCTATTGTCACAAGTTCTGACCTCACGGTTTGAGAGTTGTAATGTCTAATGCATTCAATAATTAGGTCTGGGCATTGAACTACAACAGGAAAGGCAACTACTTCTATTAATCCACTTTCAATTATTCTTTGAGTAATAGGTGGGGAATTCGGCTTGTTAATTCATTCCTAGAATTCGTCTAAGCTTACATGCCCTAGCTTAGTATCCCCTATTTTTGGCATTGTGTCGGTTAAACCTAAAACATATTCATAACCCTAATATTTATATTTAATGGCAGCTGAAAAACCCTAAGGTTTATGTACAATTTGTACGAGGAGACTTGCATTGGTGAAAACCCTTCTACTTAAAGTGCAATTCTTAATGGCTTACTGAAACAACCAGAGAAAGAAGTACCTTTGTGTCTTCTAAGCTGCAAAAATCAACAACTACACCAATTCGCTTCTTTGCTCCCCTGATTGTAGTGTCTCAATTGAAAATACTCTTCTCAATAGCTCAAATCCCTTTTTAAGCCTTTTGTAATTAACACTCAAGTAGGTGAGCAATTAATTCTGCTTTTACTGTAGTTGGCATGTGTAGTCTTTCACATCATTCTTTTAATGTAACCGCTTTTGAAAATTTGAATGAAGAACAGCTACTTGATTGGCGAGAAGAGAAGTTTTAATAACCTTGTCGACGCTTGGTGAGGGTTTTGAAACCAGTGCGAAATACCAAAAGCCTTTTGTCTTTAATACATTCCTTATGTTACTTTCAAAGCCTTCGTCATCATCGAGCAAAAAGAGAGAAAGTTTAGACAACTTTGTCCGCAATTGACGCAAGTTTCCTAACTTGAGTAAAACCACAAAATAACTCAATTTTTAATTAGACGAGACATAAAACAACACTCTTAGATGCCGACATACTTTAAGACTTTGCAAAGATGGACCTTGAGTGATGCGTCAGGAGTGGGAAAGGTTATGAAAACCTAAGTGGCGATTGACAAAGTTTTGAGAACTGACAAAAGGACCGACGACTTCAAGACTTAGCCAAATTTTGAGTGAATAAACAAGTTTTTGAGACGGGACAAAAACTATGGTAACAAGGAGAAACTCCATTATGCCTACAGTGAGATTGAGAGGCTTAGAAAGAAGAATTCAAAGAAAAAATTACAGCTTCAAGAGGAATGTGAATCTAAAGCAAAAATATCACAAGAATCAAAGAAGATGATCATAGATCTAAAAGTTCAAATTGAAGAGGCAAAGAAAATAGAGGAAGAGGTACAAATCCAATTGAAAGCAAAAGAAGAAAATTGTGAGAGACTAGAGCCTGAGATTGTTTATTTGAGAAAGCAATTGGAGAAAACAGGTGCTCAATTGAACAGAGACCTAAAGAATGAAAAGAGTACGAAAATGTTAGATAATATTCTCAATTCCCAAAGGCCAACTTACAATAAGAGTGGTATTGGTTATGAAGAAGGTCAAAACTCAAAACCCACACAATCCCCAAAGAAGATAAATGAAGAAAAATCAAGAGACTATGCTGATGTTATCAAAAGATCTATCAATAATGAGAGAACCAAGAAGGAAGAAGTTAATATCCTTCACAAGAACAACAAGGGTAACTACAGAGGATCATTCCCTTCAAGACAAGCACCCATGACTAGGTTTTATCACTCTTTCTATGGTTATTGCTATTCATGCAATTATTTTGGTCATAAAGCAATGGATTGTAGAGTTCGTACAAAGAATGATTTTGGGTACTCAAGTAGGAACTACACTTCATGTGCTTCTTCAATGAATTATAATGTCATATGTTATAAATGCAACAACTTTGGGCATATAGCACGATTTTGCAGAAGTTGTCTTGTATCTCCTAGACAAAACAAGAAGGTAGATATAATAGCCAAACAAAAAGGAGAACCTACAAGTTTGGAAGAGGAAACAAAAGCAAGAGAAAGAAAAATCTATGCTTGTGCTCCATGCACAAGAAGTATCACTAAGTTTGTAAGAAGCATGATTTCAAGGGGAGCTTACCATTGCAATATCCTTCACCCCCATGGAAAAGAAAGGTCAGAGATGGATCAGCATCCCTTTTCGCCATTGTTGTCAAAGAGGGAGAAGTAGAGTAAGGGGGGCTAATCAATGCAATATCTTTCAGCTTCATGGAGAAGACAATTCAAAGATGTTGGAATTGATTTTCATTGATGTCAAAAGAGTATGAGAGATTGTTAGAATATTGTCATTGATGTCAAATGTGAGAAGAGCACTTTGTCAATAGAAGAAATTGTATGATGGACAAAAACCAAAAGCCACTAATTGATGTTCGAAGACCAGGTAAAATCAAATTGAGAAGAGTGGATAAAAGATAAAGTGTGTGAGTGGAGCAACAAAAGGTATATCAATAATGAAATGAATCATATATCAATGATAAAGTAAATCAAATTCAATAAAGGACTGAAACAAATATCAATAAGGAAATGGTTGGAAGATATATTATGAAGTGCTTCTTACATGATAAATGAATTAATTAATTAAATAAAGATTAGTTTTAACCAAAAATCACAAGGGTATGGTGAAGGGTTGTGTCTCATGATGAGAGAAGATATATAAGAGAAGTCATTCCATGAGATGTTATGTGTGGGAAAGTTTTATTATTCAAGAGTGAGTGAGGAATAAAAAAAGGGGAGGAAGGTTTTATCATTCAAAGAAGAAGTGCCTGGAATTAGAATATGTAGCATGAAGTAAGTAAGAGGAATATAGTAAAATGAAGTGAATGAATATTATTAATTGAAGATCTGGTTAATAATAATCAACAAACATGTTGAAGAGTTATGACCATTGAAGAATAAGAAAATAATAGAAGATCATTCAAAGGCAGCCATTAAGGAGAAAGAAAAAAGTATTAAAAGGCAGCAATTAGTCTTAACAAAAAGACATATCCTTTTAAAGAGTTCTCTTTCAAAGAGATGCAAATGCAACTTTTCATTGAGATGTAAAGATATAAATAGGGTGTGGAATAGAAAGGAAGATCTATTGGTCAAGAGAGAAGTGTGTGGAGGATAAAAATATATTATTGTGGGTGTGTGAAAAGGCAGGAATTATTATTTAAGAGGAGTCATGGCCATTTGAAGGGTCATTATCTTCAAAAGGATGTATCTCTTCATAGAAATATGAAGATATAAAAGGGAATAAGAAATGTGTGAGACATGAGGAATAAATGTAATATCACAGAAGTAGATTTGTGAAGAAGGGAAGTGTGTGAAACACAAAGATATATCATTCAAGAACAAAAAGATTTAATAAGAAGAATATATGTAGATTTATGTATGAAGATTTAAGAAAGAGAATATATGCAGATTTGTGTATGAATATTTAAGAAAGAGAATATATGCAGATTTGTGTGTGAAGATTTTGAGGAGAAGAATATAAAAGGAGATCATTTAAGGCTATTTGTAAAGAAGATCTATTCTCAAGAAGACAAGATTCTATTGAAGAGGTTGGTGCCTCATATTGGAGAGTTTGGTGCCCCATATTGACAAGGTTGGTGCTTCATATCAAAGAGATTGGTCTCTTGCTAAGTTGGTGCTCAATTGTGGGGATTGGTGTCTCCAATGGGTTGGTGCCTACAACTCCTACAAGTGGGGATTGGTGTCTCCAGCAGGTTGGTGCTCAAAAATTGTATAAGAGAGGATTGGTGGCTCCCATAGGTTGGTGCCAACAAATATTGTAAAAGAGATTTATATAAAACTTAAAAGCAATCTTTTGCCGTGGTTTCTCCTGTAAGGGTTTCCACATAAATTGTGTGTTCTTGTGTTGCATAATTGTTAGATCTTATGTGAATGATATTGTGAAAATGATACTATTGTGGTTGTTAGTTTGAAAAAGTAAAAGATTGTATTATACCGATTTACACCTCCCCCCTCTTAGTATAACCGTGTGCTCTCAAAAGATAGATCAGCTAATGCATATTCTAGATGAAGGTAATAAGGCATCTCATTGCTATTGATGTCATAGAGGGAGGGTTGCTGCAAGGAAGAGACATAGGAAAAAGAAGAATGATACCGCTGATGTCAAGAGGAAGTATTACAGCTAGGGGGAGTTTTTCTTTGAGAAAATACTAAGTTTCCCTTTGCCATTGATGTCAAAGGGGGAGCAGTGCAAAAGGAGAGGATTATGTTTTTGTTACCATCAATGACAAAGAGGGAGATTGTTGGAAATATTGCCATTGATGTCAAAGGGGCATGGACAAGATAGTTTGTCATTGATGTCAAAGGTGTGTGGTTGTTATTGATATGGAAAAAATCGAATAAAGGTCAAAGGCCACCAATCGCCATACAACGTAACTCAAGTAAAGAATGAAATCAAGAGACCAAGAAGACAAGTTTATGGTATTAGCTGGCCACCTTTTGTTCTGGCATATATAAGACAAGCTTAAATTTATGAAGTGACTTCTTATGTTGCCGGCCGACTTCATATGTATGAGAGTGTTGAGTTTATGAAGAACATTTATTATCACATGGCCGACTATTGCAGCAAAGTCCTTATTCTTTATAAGGACTTGCCACAATCATATTGGCACCTACTTTAAAGTTTAAAGTTTAAAATAAAATAAAGTTAAATTGTTAACGGTTGGCCGACCCTATTGATAAAGCGCCCCTTGTGTGGAAGAATTTGAAATAAATTAAAAAACAAATGCTTATAAGGCAGACCTCCTAAGAGTCGCCTCCTTTGACAAATAAAGAAGGAATTTAAAAGGCATAAAGTGGAGAGTTTTTAGAAGTAAGCCAGTAATGAAAAATAAGTGAATAAGAGCAGAGTTGCAGCAGATCTAGAACAGAATATTATGAAGGATAAATCAGATTTGTATTGAAGAAAGTTGGAGCAGATTTGTGAAGGAAAGAAGCAGATTTATGGCAGACCTTTGAAGAAGATTTATAGCAGACCTTTGAAGAAAATTTATGCCAGACTTTTGGAGGTGACTTATAGAGGTATAAAGCAGACTTGTCAGCAGATCTGAAGGTATTATTATCAGACCTTATGAGCAGATTAAAGTGCAGATATGAGGTTTATATGTGCAGATCTATGAAATTTGTATGAGCAGATTTGTGAAGCATTGGAACAGACTTATAGAGGATATTGGAACATATCCGAGAAACAATTTGAATAGACTTTATGAGCAGTTTTAAGCAGATTTGTTAAAGCAAGTTTTGAAAGAAAATTATCAAGAACACAAAGACTTTTGTTGTGGTTAGGGTTGGTGCCTCTCAAAATAAGAGATTGGTGTCCCTTGCTGAGTTGGTGCTCAGTTGTGGGGATTGGTGTCTCAAATGGGTTGGTGCCTACAAAGATTGTAAGAGAAGATCTATATAAGCAATGATTTCAATTTGCGGTGGTTTTCTCCCGCAAGGGTTTCCATTTAAATCGTGTGTAAAGTAAAAGATTGCTGTTATACTGATTCACACCCACCCCCTGCCCTCTCAATATAACTGAGTGCTCTTCAAGTTTTGATTCGAACGTTCTGATGTTTCTCTCGCACTCTTTTTGAGGTATTCGTTTCTCTATATAAATGGTGCTTCTTCCAACGCTTCTTCACAATGCTCAAGCTCCACCATCCTTTGTCCACTTCCAAAGTTTACATGGTTTCTTCAATTCCCAAGCATACAATTGTTCTACTCTGATACCATTATAAAATCGGAAAAGCATTGAGCAATTTTACTAGTGAAATAAATTTGCAATATATACAAATGAAATAGTTGGTTAACATGTAATTGATCAAATACCTAACAAACCAGCCACTGTTCAATATTAAACAATAACAATGAAGCATTAGTATTGTTTAATATCGTGTATATATTTAGATGTAATATTATATTCTACCACGGATAATGTAATTATTATAAACAACTTGACTAATACTTAGAGATGGTGGATGAAACCATAGAAGCAAAAAATTGGATGTAATGACCCCTTTCGGTCCATTCCAACATTCTAGGAAAGTTCCAAGATTTTTGGAAAACTCCAACTTTATCGGAAACGAATTCTAACAATGGCAAGGGCTCAGGTCATCAAAATGAGTCCAACAATACTTTCTTAATGTAGTTTCGACATTCTAGGAGCTCTCCACACTTCTTGGAAAAGTTCGTTATTTTTGGAAAACACCAATTTTCATATAATTCGATATCCTAAGAGCTTAAGAGTATTTTAGAATGGCCCAAATTCATTTTTGGTTTATTCTAGTATTTTTTGCAACTTGGTGATTGTGCAGACATATAATTATTTTTTTTAATAATAAAATGACTCATGATTCAAAAATAAAATAAATAAAAGTCAAATTATAAGAAGATTAAATATGATTTTTCTAGAAAGTTGTTAAATGGTTATAAAATATAACTTCTAATAAGATCTCAAACGGGGTTATACAAGGAGACTGAGAGGAGTAATTTCCTCATTCTTGATATTCTTGGCATTTGATATTTTTTTTAAACCCCAGTTATGGGATTGAGCAGTTTTTTACAGCCCTACAACAAAGATTGGTTTCAATGAAGTCCATCTCCCTAGCCAATGTTATGGTGGGTTAACTCAAGATTCACAAGTGTGCTAAAAGAGACAGAGTTGTACTGAATTTTGAATATCTTTCTGAGGTTTGTTAGCAGGAAATTTGGAAAAGGTGAAATTTATTGATGATTTGCTTTGCAAATAATACACTTATGGGTGATGAATTTAACATGGTTGGCTGCACCATTGGTTCAAGATTTTAGCTGCCTTTATTAATTGTTACGCTGAGAGGCGTTCCACTACAGTTGCATTTTATGCGTGTACATCAAAACGTATGAGGTACATCCAAACAAAGTAATAAAAAAATCTTCACCGTAAAGGTTGTATGTGCCCCCATCATCGGCAGAAATTTCGGATTATGAAAACTGCTTCAATGGCTCATGCTCTTGACACGCAGAAAGCATTTGGGCCTTTCTTCATGTTTGGAAACACGTTGCATTGTTCCTACGCTCCGTGTTATGCCATTTCTCATCACTGCGTTTCTGTCTTTTCATCTCTTTGAGACGTGGCTTACTATTTCAGGCTATTTCAACTGCATCATCCCCATTCCGGAATAAATAGGTGAAGACGTCATGACAGGCTGCTACCACATCCCACACATGGGCGGTGTCGAAGGATCGCAATGCACAGGCAATGACATACACATGTGCAAACCAGAGAGGTTTATGAAATGGTGACCCGGCAACGTGGAAGGTTTTCCTGACCCAGGAGGAGTGCAATGTGGATATGTGGTTGTGAAGGAGCAAATTGCAATGGATAGCGTGAAAGTAGAGGATAATTCCTATGCTACCCAAACTGGCAAAAATCCTACCAAATAAAGATACAGAAAATTGAAGACACGGAGTCTGTTTAGCACCTCATTTCATTATGTGGGTATGTTTTAGATATCACTGTGGTGGTCTCTAATGAATTTCCTAACTGGTTAAATGTTTGGCCTCGATAGGAGCAATTTATGTTGGTTGAAACGTAAGCCTTGTGTGGAGGTTGAAATTGAGCACACTACCACCATGAAGCTTCAAGATGAGGGTGCTTTAATGCTGTTTTCGAAATCTAGAAAACAAAACGGTATTCCAATTTTGGTTTTGTTTTTTGTTTTTGGTTTTTTTTAAATTAATAGAGTTTTCTGTTTTCTGTTTTCTGTTTTGAAATCCTATAATATCTGTTCATGAGATGCATTGCAAAATACTATGAACATTATCAAACATTGTTGAAGTCAATTTATAAGTAATTTTATATGGATATGTTTGGAGGGTTGGGGAAATTATCTGATTACCAAATTCAGAACAAGGTTTTCAAAATTGTGTTCAACAAAGCCTGAGATTTTGCTTTCGCTTATGCTTCTTTGACCTTTACTAGACTACTGATTGCAATAAACATTGTTTGTAAGGAGATACGGTAGCTGATGGGCAGCTGTTTGAGAGAGTGGAAGAGATGATCACCGCCTAACTTCCGTTGCTTGAAGAAAATTAGGGTTAATGTTGATGGAGGAAGCTTGAAGAAATTAAGGCTCAATGACGATGGAGCAGGGTTGAAGAAATTAAAGCCAAAAGATGACGGAGGAGGGATGATGAAATTTAAGCAGCCTGACAATGGAGGAGTGTTGAAGAAATTTAAGCTGAATGACGATGGCATAGGCTTCAGGAAATTGAAGCCTCGTGACAATGGAGAAGGCTGCAAGAAATTTGAGTCTAATGACGTTGGAGAAGGCATCAAGAAATTTGGGCATAATGACAATGGAAAATGCATCAAAAAAATTGAGCCAAGTGGCAATGGAGGAAGTGTGAATAAAAGAGCCACAGATGATCTTTCTTTGTTTTATAATTTGGAGCCCTTGAAGAAGAAGATGAAGAAAGACAGTGCGGAGGAATATGCATTCCCTCAGGACAGTGAGAGGAAGAGGTTGACAAGCCATGAGCCTCTCAAGCAGAAGAGGGGTTTTATAGATGAAGATACGTGCACACCCACAACATCCCCCACCCCCTCCACGATACACACATCTTTCAGAAATGTGCATAGAATCCAAAAGATCCGTTTTTTAGAATTTGTGTAATGATAGAGAGTATGAATTAGTGAAAAATTGAAAGTGGTTGATTGAGATGTTGAAGTTTTGATCAGACGCAATAAGTGAGCTCATTTTGTTCTTTACAATAGCTGTATGTTTATTGATATGCATGAATCTGCACACCCTTTTAACTGTTGGGTTAGTTGACATTTACATGTATGTTGTTGGCTTGGATTTGCATCTTGAAATTTGTCAGCTACAAACAGTTTGCTGCTTTTTTCATGTGTGTTATGTGAAAGAATGAGGCGAGTTTTCCGGTTCCGAGCATTATAGTGTTCTATGATTATCTCCATTAGTCTTTAATATGTGCCCGTACAAGTTCCTTTGGCTATCAACCTAGGAACTGACAAGTGAAGGCATAAAATGTAACATATAACCATACAAATAGTTCACAAGATTCAAAAAGTACATGTATTCATAACAGACAGCAAGAACTTGGCTCCCATTATTGATTATTTTCTATGTTACACAGGAATGCATCCCCTATGGAATTGCAACCAGCTCTGTTGCTGGGACATTTTGGGGACATAGATACATCACTGTAGCCCCCAATCACAAATCTTATATTATACATGGGGAAATTGTCCAGATACCTTTGAAAATATCTTACTCGCAACAATCCATGTACTCAAAAAAAATATCTCTCGGCATTATTTATATAGATTATTCGAAGATAAATAAACTAGTTATCTTTGAAATGTATTAGTTATGACCTATTTAATTGTGGTTTGTTGGGGAATAAAGTAAATATTCTGGTCGATTTTGGAGATGGCTTGAATGTACGCACGAGCGAGCTAGACACCGTGCCCCTAGCTTCGTGTCGTTCGTTTTGTATCTGCGTGCAGGT
The DNA here is from genome assembly GCA_007258455.2 of Sequoia sempervirens. Classification (NCBI taxonomy): domain Eukaryota; kingdom Viridiplantae; phylum Streptophyta; class Pinopsida; order Cupressales; family Cupressaceae; genus Sequoia; species Sequoia sempervirens. Next base: position 490,610 of record VDFB02015537.1, on the reverse strand, counting down.
AGGGTTTTTTGGTGTTCCTGGGGCTTCCTTTTACAGTGCTTGTTGTTTGGGGGGTTGGCTGCGATCTCTTGCCTCTTGTGTGTTGGTGTGATCGGGGTTGTGTCTCCGCGGCGTGGGCATTTGGATTCGGGAGCTCGGGGATATGGTTGTTTAGTGTGAGTTCCCTTGTGTGTAAAGGTGGGACAGAGGCCGTAGGTGGTTCCTTTCAGCGTTGTTGCTCTTCCCCTTATCTGGTGCGAGTGTGGGAGGGCTGGAGTGGTTGGTTTTGAGGAGTTCGGGAGGAGGAAGTGGTGGGGGTTTCGGCCCATTATTTCTTTTTGTGGGTTTGTGCATTTGCATAGGGATTGATGGCTTTATCCAAGGGAGAGGCTTCTGGGGTTACTCCTGATTTGAGCTTTCACGCAACAATTTGCTCAATGTCCCCAAAGGATGGGATGTCGACATATAATAACAATTTATTTGCAATGGATTAGGATGGACAGTGTGGGGATTGTCCTCTGGTTCACGGATCACAAAGGTTAATGGTTGTCTAGAGCGGTGCAAGGTGAGACCGAAATTTGTTGTTCCGCCTGAAATGATTGCTGAAGATATTGATTACTACTCAAATCATTCCTTATATTGCAATTTTTTTGGGATGAGGGTCTCGCTACAATTTTTGGAGCTTTGGGCTCAGAGAACTTGGGAGCCGGTGGGAGAAATGGAGATAATGTTGTTGGCTAACAATTACTTCATGGTTACTTTTAACTGCATAGCTGATCGTAACAGGGTGTTTGAGGGAGGACCTTATTTTCATAATAAGGTGGGGTTGTTTATCAAGCCGTGGCATGCAGGATTTAACCCTGCTGAGGAGCTTCCAAATCGCGTCCCGGTGTGGGTTCGTTTACCTCGCCTCCCAGTGGAATGTGTCGGGAGGATGTGTTGCTCTTGCTGGCCTCGCTGCTTGGAAAACCAGTTGGAGCTTCGTCATAGACCTTGGGTAAAAAGGTAATGACTTTTGCAAGAATTTGTGTTGAAATTGACCTAAGTAGGCCTCTGCCCGATGCAATAGATATGTGTGCGGGCTCTTATTCTTGGGTGCAGCAATTGGACTACGAGACCCTTCCATTCCGCTGCAGGCTCTGTCGTGAATATGGCCACCTACTGAGGAAGTGTCCAAGATACAAGTCGGTGGATCCCCTGCCTTCACAGCCTTCTCAGGATCTTCCCAGGGCGGATAAGGGGAAGGGCAATGGTCCTACTGTGGAGGCAGATACTGATGGTTTTGTTCCTGTCAAGGCCCAGAGTAAGAACAGGGGGCAAAAGAGACCTTTCAGGGAAAGGCAAGAAGAGGGCACTTTTAACAGGTTTGAGGTTTTGGACGACCTTAGTCAACAGGAAGTAAATCCAGGTTTGGTAAACTTGGAGCAGGGGACTGAGGGGTTTGCTCAGGAGGGACCTGCTCTTGACTCTTCTATGGAACCACAAGGTGATTATGGTGTGCTCATGGATGCTGCTATGCCGACAGAGGGCCTAGAGGTTCTGGTTTCTTTGGCCGTTATTCCAGCAGTGGGTGAGGATTCTTCTCCTCTTGGGCGAAGTGCAGATCTGGATTCTGCTAAGAAGCCTAAGCCTCCAAAATTGGGCATTTTGCAAAAAGATATTAAGAAAGGTGGGGCAGAGAAATTTGCTAAACCAGGTAGAAAGAAGGATGTGGAAAAGATCAAATTGACAGGCGAGAACTTGGTAGAGTCAGGGTCAGTAAAGACTCTAGATTCTCACTTTTTGAGCCCCTTGAAATGATTGTTCTTTCATGGAACGTAAGGGGCTTGAACAACGGCCCTCGACAAAAAGCGGTTCATGATTTAGTTCGAAAACATGGTCCTGATGTGTTTTTTCTTCAGGAGACTAAGTTATCTGTTGAGAGTATGCTTGACTTGGCACCTAGGCTATGGAGGTGTGGTGAGTGTCAATGTATTGGTGCTCATGGATCTTCTGGGGGTGTGGCCTATTTTTGGAATCCTCAAAAAATTTGACCTCTCTGGTGGGTGTCTTCTAAATCCACTATGTCTATGATTGCTTCTAGTTTTGAGACAGGGGAGGTTATTCTCTTTTCTAATATCTATGCTCCTACTGATTTCTGGGGTAAGCAAGCTCTGTGGTCCCATATCAGGTTAGTCCACTCTATGGCACCTTTCCATCCATGGATTATGGCCGGAGACTTCAATGCTATTTGTGAGCTGGCTGAGAAGCGGGGTGGTACTGGGAGGCTTGGAGCCCTCTGCTTTGTTGCTTCGTGATAGCATCAACTCTTTAAATCTTGTTGATATCAAACCTAGTAATGGACAGTTTACATGGAACAACCGTCGAGCTGGGGATTATTGCATCGCAGAAAGACTGGATCGCTTTCTGGTGTCCTGCTACTGGGTTGGGGGGATGTGGTCTTCCCGCTCTGAGATCTTGGATTGGAGAGGTTCTGATCACTGGCCTATCAAGCTTGTCATTGATTCAACTTGTGTACCACGTACACCTTCTTTTAGGTTCCAGCTCATGTGGTTGCGTGACCCTTCTCTGAAGGATTATGTGGCAGAATGGTGGAGGAGTGGTAGACCTGCTTATGGGACGGCAATGTATATTTTTTCCAAGCTTCTTCAATATGTTAAGTATCAGCTTAAGCGCTGGAACTCTCAGTGTTTTGGGAATGTCTTCCATGAAAAGGCGGTGGCTCAGGAAGAGTTGGATAGTATCACAAGGAGGTTAAGGGAGGTTGGGGTGACGCCTGAGCTTCTTCAGGCTGAAGCGCAAGCTGTGAGAACCTTGGAGGAATGGGAGCTGAGGGAGGAGATATATTGGAAACAGAAGGCTCGAATAGATTGGCTGCAGGAAGGGGATAAAAATACATCTTTTTTCTTCAATTCGGTGAAAGCAAGGAGACATGGGAATTCTATCTCTAGTCTTGTGAATGATGGGGGAGAACATCTGTCTTCCTTCCCTGAAATTTCTAATGAGGTGAGACAATATTTTGCTTCTCTCTTTAGGGAGGACTCGCAAGGGGGGTCTCCTGAGGAGGCTCAGGTTCTTTCTTGTATTCCTCATCTTGTGTCTAGGGAGTTGAACCAACAGCTTATGAATGATATCACACTGGAAGAACTTGAAGGAACTATTTTCCAGATGCAGAAGGGGAAGGCGCCAGGTCCTGATGGCTTCCCGATCGAGTTTTTCCAAGAATTTTGGGATATAATCAAATTGGATCTCCTAGAGGTTGTGCAAGAATCTCAAAGGAACAAGCAGATGCTAAGGGCCTTAAATTCTACTTTCCTTGCTCTTATTCCCAAGTGTGAGGGAGCGGATAGGTTAAGCCAATTTCGACCCATTTCTCTCTGCAATGTCATTTATAAAATCATCTCTAAGGTAATTGCTGACAGGTTGAAAAAGGGTCTTGAGGAGTTGATTTCCGAAGAACAGAGTGGTTTTGTAGTAGGTAGACAGATTCTGGATGGGATTGTTATTGCAACCAAAGTCATTCATTCTATGGCCAGCTCCAAGGAAAAGGCAATGTTTATCAAATTGGATATGGCGAAGGCTTATGACAGAGTTCGATGGTCCTTCTTGTGGTAGGTTCTTGATGCTTTTGGGTTTGCGGAGGAGTGGATTCAATGGGTTATGAGTTGTGTTACTCAGTCTCTTTCTCTGTGCTTATTAATGGGAATCATTCTGAGCTATTCGGTGCTTCTAGGGGCCTTCGTCAGGGGGACCCTCTCTCTCCATACTTGTTTATTCTCCTCGCTGAAGGTTTGGGGAGGTTGATTAGAAGGAACGTGGAGGTGGGTAGCATTCAGGGTTGGCAGTGGGGAGGTAATTTACCTCCGCAGTCTCATCTACAGTTTGTGGATGATACTGCTCTGATGGGTATGGCTACAATGCGGGAGGCTTCTAATTTACGTAGGGTGTTGGATGTTTACTTGGTTGCCTCAGGTCAACAGATCAATGAGGATAAGTCTTCTATTTTCTTCTTCAACACTTTGTGCCCCATTTAGCAGAGGATTGCTCAAACCTTGAGATTTTAGATCGGGACTCTTCCTTTGACCTATCTTGGTTTCCCTATCTCGGTGGGCAGATTGCCTCGGGAGTCATGGTAGAGTATTTTAGATAAATTTAGGATGAAGGTTACTCACTGGACTCACCGGTGGTTATCCTTTGCTGGTCGTGTTCAACTTATCAAGTCTGTGGTGCAGGCTTTGCCCATTTACAGATGCATGCTACAGGTTGCCCCTTTGGGTTTTGTTAAGGACTTAGATTCAGTGACACAACAATTTTTATGGGCTAGTTGCTTGGAGTCTTCCAAATGGATTTTGGTTAGATGGGAGGTTGTGTGTAGCCCAAAGCAATATGGTGGCTTGGGTTTGCGGCAGATGGCTTTGAATGGTGTGGCTTTGGCTGCGAAACTGTATTGGAGGTGGTGTAAGGAGCATGATAAGAGTTGGGCCAAGATACTTTCTTAGAAGTATTTTCTGGGGATCCCTCAGATGGAAATACCTCATTACCCCCTTCTTGGGAAGGGCTCAGTGATCTGGAGCACGCTTAAGAAAGGGGCCACACTTATTAAGGATGGCTTATTTTGGATTTGTAAAAAGGGGACCGAGGTTCAATTCTGGTCCGATTCGTGGGATGGATCTCCCCCCATCATTTCTCAGTTTCCTCACTTGTTGAATCTCTGTTAGAGATTTCTTGAGGTTGGTTGGACATGGGTGAGTGATTTTAAGTCATTATCCTCTCGTGGTCAGTTGGAGGTGGCCGGATGGAAGTCTCCAGATGAATGGCCTGATGTTGGTTTGCCAGAAGAATGTGTTGAGCTACATAGTATCCTTTCCAGTAGGCGTTGTAGCTCTCTCCAACATGATGATGTGCTTGCCTGGTCTCCCAATCCTAAAGGGGACTATACTGTTGCTTCTGGATATCAAGAGTTATTGTCCCACAGGGTGGATGGGGATGAAATTCAGTGGTGGAAGAAGATCTGGAACAAGTCTTCCTGGCCAAAATGTAATTGTTTTGTGTGGATATTGGCTTGGAATAAGTGTTTGACCTGGGATAATATTCAGAAGCATGGCTTCTAGGGTCCCTCGGTCTGTGTTTTTTGTGGAGCTAACGAGGAGGACTCGGCTCATCTATTTTTTCGCTGCACTTTCTCCCTCCAGATTTGGCATTTCTGGTGGGGGGTTTGGAATAGTCCCTGTGTTCATGCTTCTTCCTTGATTGAGTTTTGGCAGAGGTTGGGTAGGCCTCCCTCTATGGCTTCCTTTTTACAGGTGGTGTGGTCTGTGGGACCTATCTTCATATTGTGGCAGATTTGGTTGGAGCGGAACCGGCGAATTTTTCGTGGAGAAAAGAAGTTGGTGCAACAAATTTGGCAAAGAACTTTGGGCATGGTTCAGGAGACGGTGGCGGCTAAGTGTGAGTTGGAATTCCCCTTGGGGAAAATGGATGCTGAAGTGGCGGAGAGATTGGGGATTCAGGGGTTGTCCTTGGCCTCGGCATGTGTAAAGCGTGGTAAGCATTTGAAGCAGAGAGTTCAAAGGTCTGGATTCTGGCAGCCTCCCCCATTTGGGGTTCTAAAAATCAATACTGACAGTTCCTCCAGAGGCAATCCGGGGCCGGCTGGTATTGGGGGGATTGGTAGGAACTATTTGGGTTCAGTGGTTTTCCTCTTTTCGGTCTATGAGGGTGTTCATACTGTCAACCTTATGGAAGGGTTGGCAATTCTTTGTGCTTTTGAGAAAGCTTATGATTTGGGATGGAGAAGGGTTGTTTGTGAATCTGATTCCCAGGTTTTGATCAATTTACTTATTAAGCAGAAAGTGGAGGATGTCAGTTGGCAGTTGGCTGGGGTGGTGCAACAGATTTTGTGGGTTAGTTCATTAATGGAGATGGTGACTTTCGTTCATATTCCAAGGGAGTGGAATAGGGCTGCTGATTGCTTGGCGAAATGGGCGTCAGAGCATGCTGAGGGATGGAGAATTGAGGAGTGGCAAATGGTTCCTCCGGCACTTCGTCTTGACCTTGAGAGAATTCTTGCTGAGGACAGGGAGGGAAATGGTGATGGTTGATGGTGTTGATTGTCTTTTTCTGTTTTGTGGCCTGGTTTTTCCTGGGGACCTTGGTCTCTTGATTTCTTTGTAATGTTGTTTTATGAGTTTCAATAAAGTTTTTACCCCTTTGTTTAAAAGTAAAAAATTGTGGTTTGTTGGGGAAAAGGAAGCAGCTGAGTTTAGGGAGTATTATTATTGTTTTTAAAGAACTATTGTTATAATTTATTGGTTGACCTGTTGCTTGCTGAGCACCTAGGGTTTGAGGGAAGGTGTGAGGTTTTGGGTAAGTGGCACTGCCTCATACAAGAGATTTTTGATGTCCTTGTGCTAGACATTCCATCTCTAAGTGTTTCCAACTATAGAGAAGGTGGAGTCGCTGACTTTGGGACAGATTTAAGGTCATTTATTTGTTGTTGTAAGAGTAATGGGATTCAAATTTCTACAACAGCAATAAGACTTGTGCATTGGATGAAGCGCAAATCAAAGTGTGGAAACTTGTAGCAGTCTGCACCAATATTATAATGATTGACAGAGTTGTTTAAAAATCTGAAAAGAATTGATTGCCATTAACTATCACTGCTTTTTATTACCCAGCTACTTTGGACGTCACTTACTATCAACCCATTATGCAAGCAAACTGTGTAGAAAGTAATGAAAATTAATTTGCAGACCTGTAGCTTCATTTCAGCAGTCCTAGCTATTGTAATAACAGTGCCAGATTAAGTTTCGGATCTATTCCAATTGACAGGGTTAGTATTACACTTTCATTTCCAGATTATAACTCCAAACAGTTAAATTTGCTGTTGTAATTTCTGTTTCAATCTCATCAGCAAACAGCAGTTTGAGTTTATTCAGCAATCACAGTGGTGACTAGCATTCATGTTTTATCTATCATTTCATGTATGGTATGCTCTTGAAGCAATTTTCAGTTTGACTCTTTAAAGAACTCAATAACATGCAACAAAGGTTAAAGCATTCTGTCAAACATTTCTGCAAACTATTGTTGAAATATACTCAAGCTCAGCTAACAACCAATTGTTTGATAAAATGTCCTTGAGCTTACATTGGGAAATTTGCAAGTTTGTTAAAATTTCTTGGTAGAGACATTACATTGGAAAAAAATCGCAAATCAGTCCTGCCAGCAATTTTTTCGGGGTAAAAATCGCATTCAAACAAAAAATCATTGATAGCTATTTTCAATGATTTGTTCACATTTAAATCATGTATAAACTGTCACTCACTGCCACCAACCCATGTAACCCTAGAAACCCAGAAAATCATTATTTATAACACAGTTATGCGTCATTTTGTAATGTCTCCTTTTCCTAGGCAGTGGTCAAACACAGTAATTAGCCTATCAATGGGTCCTCGTAGGCTAATGTTGGTGTTCAGAGGGCATTATTTGGGAGTTATCTTCTCTAGTGTTTGGTGATATTCAAGGATAACCTTCCTAAGGCGTTTCAGGCTCCGTTTGCACTCACTTACTATTTTCAGTAAGTCATTTGGACATTTGGGTCCAACCTTACTATTTATGGTAAGTCATTCTGATGAGCAGTGGAAGCAGTGGGTAACCTTATGGTGTTGGCAGAATCAGTTTAATGTTGATATAATGGGTTTTAATGGAGTTATGATTTATTAATTATTATTTAAGTATTAACTTTAATAACAATTAAATTATAAGTGGACATTATTAATGATGTTTAATGACCTGCTGCTATGTCAGTTGGGACATAGAGCACCTATAGGTTGGCACGGTACAAGGATTGCAGGCGAAGGACAGTGGCTTAAACACACATCAAATCAAGGATGATGTGTGGCTGGCGTAGGGTGTCTTGGGAGTTGGGAAGGGCGGCGGTAATTTAATTCCTCTAGCAAGTTGGCACGATCGAATTGTAATAAGATGTGGTTGTGACAAGGTGTTGATCATTCATTCTTCCTCATTGTCTCTATTGTCGGTGAGCAAGGGTGGTGACTAAGTTTTTTTGGCAATGATGGAGACTCCAATTCGTCTCACCTCGTCGTGCAAGCTGTGGGCTTTTTTGGGGACGATTACAGACAATCGACTACGGTCGGTTTTCAAGGAGTGGGATCCTCTAGTGCTGGGAGCGGTTGAACTAGTCTTGGGCAAGGAGTTCATGGTTTCTGATGAGAGATACAGGACCAACATCGACATCGCATCATGGTTTGTTGCGGCACTCCTCGATTTGGAGCTTCCAAAGGAAGAGGTGCTTCTCATGACAAGGGAGCTTGTGATGACGGATTTGCTGGGTGGGGTCGAGGAGGTGATTATCATGGCGGAGCTAGGGGTTGGCATCCCGCATCCAAGGGACATGAGGCGGGTGTTGCTTCCTAATATCCAAGTGAAGAGGTATCCCTTCCTCCTGGACATGAAGGGAGAGGAGCTTCGTGAGCACAGGGCACAAGCGAGGAAAGGTGTTGATTTTCTCAAAGATTTTTTGTATCTGGAGGTGGTGTCAGAAGATGGCTAGAAGGGACGATTCAAGGAGTATCTCCGGGAGGAGAAGATTCTGATAGAATGAAGGTAGCAGGAGTATGGTTTTGTTTTTTGGCTACCAACGACGGCTTTGAAGATGGTATGTAGCGGCGGACGGGAGTAGCGAAGTTAACTCAAGGCAACATCTGGTTTGTTTTTGATGTTTTGACAGGATTTGTAATGTAATGCTTGGCTTCGGCCATAGACACATGTACTGGGTGGGCTGTTGTGTCGAAGGTAGTCCTGTAGGTTGGGATAGGGGTTGGAATGGCAGCGGAATTTTGGTTTGTGCTTGGGCGAATGTCTATATCAGGCCCACTAAAACGAAATGTACTGCAACTTTTATTAAAACATAAAATATAATATTTACGTACCAAAACAAAATGATGTTTAATGACCTTTATAATATATGATTTTATTAATCATAAGGTCAATTAAAAAGCAACGCCAACATGAGGATTATTTATGAACATCAAAAGCAAATGTTATTTATTATTTAATGAATTTAAAAAGCCAAGGAAAATTGTGGCTTTTTGGAGGAGGTATAAAAGCATTCAAAAAAGCTCATTTATTATTCATTCATCTTTTAAAAACTTGAGCTTTTTGCTGTGGAGTAGAAACAAAGGTTTCAGGAAAAAATTCAATCTTGGAGAACGAAAACTCTCTTAGATTCAGTAATCTACAGGTGTGAAATATCACCCAAGGATTGCTCTACGGGTAGCTTCATTCAGGAGCTGCACTATGCTTATTGGAGATTATTATTATAAAGATTTTCAAAAAAATTCAGTTTTATTTGCATATCAGAAATAAAGGGGTTTTGTTTTGAATTGCTGTTTGCATCTCCCCAAATCTGCACGTGGGTTTGAAGAAGACCATATTTCATTGCTAGCACATTGGGAATTGCATTGTGGAGGCTGTACCAATTCAGATCATCACCAATAACCTGGCCGCACAGTCTTGTGGAGGCATTCAGATCATTAACAGCAGAGATACATCTTATTTTTGTCACGTGTGAGATGCTTCGTGACCAGCCATACTATACACGAGGGCATGGGGTTTGAAGGTTCAAGTCAGCTTCCTTAATCAGCAGCAAACATTCATATTTGAGGCGTTTAGAGGCTGAGTTCAGACCTGCATCAGTTCTGATGTGAATATTGCATCAATTTGACAGTTACCGCCTAGGGTTTGAGTCATCAAATAGCTGACTTCAGAAAACTGATCTGTAGATGGTTAACTCCAGGAAATGGGTATGTCATATTTGTGACTGAAATTAATAAAATCAATTGGGATCTTCATCATTTATGCATTTCAATTCTGTTTCCTGTATTTCCTTTAGCATTTTCATTTCCAGCCATTATTGCAAAAAACACAAAAAAAACAAAAAAACTATAAAACCAAAAACCAAACAGACAGGTGATTTTCAGAACGAAAATATCCTATCAGAGGAGGGATATTTCACATTTTTAGGGCACAACTGCAAACGCAAGCTTGCCCGTATGGGCAAAAGAGACGGGATTAGTTGCAACTTGCAAGGAGTCAGGAGGCAGAAAAAAGCAGCACATTTAAGAGCATCTATTATGTGCATCACTGGGTCTGTAAAATTAAGGACTGTTACATTTAAAATTATAAAGAGCTACTATTATTTCACTGACCTCAGAATTTTGTTTAGTTGCATTTATATGAAAAATTCCATGTCACTGTGAGTAGCGGACCCTTTTTCATTCATCTCTATTATTATTAGTATCAAATACATGATTATTGCTGTCGATCCATAAATAAATTACATTACAAAGACTAACAGCCGTCCCTTAGTTTGGTGGCTAGCTTTTTGGCTTAGTTTCCATCTGCTGCGATTTGGATAGGAAACCATAATAAAATTAATATTGCTGTTACAGTTTTAAATAGGACTAAAATCTCCGCATACATATAGATATTTACTCATTTTAGCATTAGATTATTTTATTATTAATTCTGTATTTAGCTTGGAGCCTTGGATATTAAATTAAAATAATAAATAGAATAATTAAATTAATATAGATTGCTGTTGCTTAACTTTGATATTTACTTTTAAATCTGATTTTTTATTTTCTGCCTGATTCTGAAAAAAAGATACATATATAAATTCAAATATATATATATATATAGATAAAACTTGCTTTATTTCCAGTTTGATTAGATTCTTTTTAGCAGAGATTTCTATTTCATATCTAATCAAAATACAAAAAATTATAAAAAATTCAGAAACCAAAAAATATATAGAATACAAAAATCATTTTTACTTAGAAAACCCTTATATACTAGCATAGTTTATTGAATGGAATGAAAGATGGAACTGATCCGCTCCACTCCAACCACACCACCTGTTGATTCGTGTTTTGTGACACACCAAACATCAGAATAAAATGCCCAAAGACACCCTATCCTCTCTTGAAAAACCACCGCGTATGCTAAGATTGCGAGAAGATCATATGGCGATTCCAAGGTTCCTTATGTCAAGTATTGACGTGTGGATAAGCTCAATGATCGTTGTGATATGCTGGTAACACAAAGGGACTTATGCTAGGCTTATTCAATTCACAATGAAGGTCTAGACAATGAAGCTCTATTGTTTGGGTCCTTCAAACAAACTGAAAAAGGAGATAAGGGTTTAGAAGTTCTAATCTACTTCCTAAGAATTCAAGAGACAGTATTGATTTAGTGAAACCAATAACCATGCTTTGCTTCGCCATGCTCAACAACAACTACACAAAGTGGGTGCAATCTTCAAGGGAGTGTGCTTATAATTTTCACGTCATGAATAACTACCATCAAATTGAACAATATTTACCCAGACAGAAGTTAAGCATCCACAGAGTAAGCTCAGTCTAACTTTACGCATTGAAAGGAAATCATCCATCCAAAGAAAGTATGAGCAAAAGTTTCACCATAATCAATACTTATCAGATCTTGCATTCATCTAACATACATGAAATAAAATCTAAACTATGATAAGGGATAAGAAGCATGACAACTCCAAAATAAGAGAAGTAATCACCATCAAAACAATGCATGCATTACTTATTACTTTAGTAGTCGTACACAGCAATTACTTATCTCAACATGTTTTGCAACATGCTCCCATGCTTTACAAATGAGAGGTGAGCTCAATTTATAGGCTCCCCAATTACAATTCAATGGCCAAGATTGATTTAGGATCAACGGCTGAGATTACAAAATAAAACCCTAATTAGGGTTTGTCATTACTAACTCCTTCTCGACCAATAAGAAAATTACATTTGAGGACACTTGTCCCTTTTGCTAAATATGAACCAACAGTAAAATAGAAAGTTGTTGCATGTTGATTTGGAACAATTTGATTGGTTGGAAGATGGCGAGGCGCCACCCCAACGTGCTGGATGTCTTCCTTGGTCACTTTGGTCTTGTTCCATGAACTTGCCTTAGAATATTGCCCTTGCCAATGACTCTATCCTTTGTGCTGGTTTCCTCCTAGCTGGATTCCTTTTCAGACTTTGATTTCTTCTTCTCACCTGTATTGGAAGTCTTGCCTTGGAGCCCATATTTAGACTTGAAGTCATTAAGGTTTTCTTTCCGGATTGCTCTGAAATTCCTTCAAGTGCCTTGAATTTGGATAAGAATGCCTCTGTGCCTTCGCCACAAATGGAGGAAATTGGAATTTTCTTTGTGAAGTATTTTCCATACTTAGCCAAATTTTGGCTATTCGAGTTCATTTTGTAATACCTTCATGTGGACCATTCACCATCTTGATGCTCGAATGAACTTTGCCTGTGGACTTGCCTTCAATTCTAAATCTGGCTTGTGCTATGTAGGACAAATTCCATCCTTGGACAAGGATTTTATTCACTTCCTCTTTACTTTTCCTCTTTATTCCTCTTGTTTTCTTTCCAACACTTAGCCAATTTTCTGAATTCTTCTCCCCAAGGTGTCAACACTTAGTCAATTTTCTGAGTTTTTCTCATTGGGCAGACCTCACTTGTGTCTTGACATCTTCATTTGCGGACTTGCTGCAGTCTTAGACATTTTTATTCAATCAAAGTCGGACTTCATAATGCTCAAGACATTTTCTTCAATCGGCCTAGGTCGGAGTTTACTTTGCCTTGGACATGCCTTGCTTGAGGAAAGTCAGACTTTCACTTGTCTTTGCCATTTTCCCTTGGTGTCTAAGTCGGACTTTGCTTGTTTTGCGCTATCCTTATGGCGGACTTCAAGAATTTCTCTCCATGTTGCTCATCTTTTTATGGCGGACTTGGCACATCCTTTGACACTTCAGCCTTAGGCGGACTTGGCTGCAGTTTAGGCATTTCTATTTCCCTCCAAGCAGACTTGGCTGCTGGTTGGACAAGTCAGATTTTACCCTTCTCATGCCAAGGCGGACTTGGTTTCATTTTGACTTTGTGCTGGACATGATGCTCCTTCCCTTGGGCGTACTTGATATTACCTTGGACATTTTCCTCTTCAGCTTGGACGAACTTCAAGATTTTCATGCCATATTCCCTATGGTGGACTTTGAAACTTCTTTTCCACATCCTCTTCTAGCATGGTGGACTTTGGAGTTAGCTTGCCATATCTCCTTCTTTCCATGGCGGACATCAAAAGTTTTTTGCCATTGCTGGGCAGACTAATCTAGAGGTTAGGCATGTTCCTCATGAACTAGGCGGACTTCATCAAGTGTTTAGCAAGCTCTTCATGGACTAGGCGGACTTGCCTATGTGTTTGTGCCATGTTTTCTATGAGCTAGGCGGACTTGTCAAGTGTTTGTGCCATGTATATGCTTGAGGTAGGTGGACTTTGCTCAATGCTAAGCCATTTCACATTCTCCATATGGCGGACTTTATCATTGTTTAAGCCATCTTCATGGGGGCGGACTTTATCTATAGTCAAGCCATATGACATTCTAGCAAGGGCAGACTTTCCATTGTGTTAAGACATCTTCTCTTGAGTGGGGCGGACTTTCGACTAGTCTATGCCATGCCTCATGTTGAGTAAGCGGACTTGTCTCTATGTTGTGCCATGAAGATAGGGCGGACTTGCCATTGGCTCAAGCCATTGTCAATCTAGCTTGGAGCGGACTTTGCATTACTTCATGCCATGTCTTCTTGATTCGGGTGGACTTGTCTCCATCCCATGCCATTGCACATTTTTCCAAGGGCGGACTTAGCCTATGTCCTTGCCATTCACTCTCCATGGTGGGCGGACTATACCAAGTGTCAAGCCATTCTACATGGGGCGGACTTAGCACATGCGTGTGCCATGACCAACACTTAGGAGATTTTTAGACCTTCATTTGGTTTTTTCAAAGTTTCTCACTTATTTCCATTTTAGGGTCTTCTGAAGTTGATGTTGCTGAAACCCTAACCCGGGCACTTTCCAAAGATGGAAACCCTACCAAAAATAGAAACTTTTCTAAAAATAACCCCTAAAAAATAGGTAGTCCAAAATAGGCCAAAAGTGCCAAAAATAAAGTCCCTAAAAAATAGGGGGTCCATAGTGAAAATCCCCAAAAAGTAGGAGGCGTCAAAATTGACTGAATGGACAAGCGATCCTCATCCTCCAGATCTTCGGAGCACTTTGACAATGTTTGTGCACTGTTCCAGGTTTGGATTCTCAACTTGGCTCAGATGACTCTTCAAAACTTTAACTCTTCATTCGTAAAAGAAACATGGTGATAAGCAGTTGTGACGCCAAGGCAAAAAACCCAAAAAGCAAAAACAAAGGGTCCCCATTTGCAATGGGGCGATGTGTGAAAAGGTCACAACACCACCATTTATTTATTTTAGGAGGCATTCAAAACTCCTATAGCCACTTTTTATTTTAGGCTGAGTGGGACATTGGCCTACCCCCTCAAGAACAACATAGCCTTCTATCAAGACTCCCTAATTGGAAATCCAAATTTCAGCACTGCAGTTTCAAATCAACCCAATAAGGTCTGGAAGGAAGATCTGCTGAACTTCATCTATTGCTACAATCAGCAATAAGAATATAAACAACAAAAATATATTTTCTACAATTAATGGGCTAAACTCTCTATTTTATTTGCTCACTATATCTCTATTCTATGGAAATGTCCTTAAATTTCAGAAACAAGTAGTTTTTCTCTTTCTCTACATTTTTTACTGTTTATTTAAAATCTGAATTTTGCCGTTTAAATCCCTTTTTTTTTTAAATCTTATAGTTTTGGTTTGCTGATTTTTTCCCCAAAATATTTGTCCTGCTATGGGTGAAACCATCAATTCTTTATAAAATGACTTGTCACAGATAAATATGCTGGTAGCCAACAATTCAAAAACACTATGAAATACACCCACAAAAGAAATTGCTCACCCAACATATCAACTTCTGTAATAAATCCCATTACAAATATGAAAGTGATACTGATTAGCATAAAAACGGTTGCGACTTTGTTAGATAGGCTTTCTTTACACATAAATTGAATAAGCTTTAGCCTTTGGTAGTAGTGTTTCTTTTGCTTAGAGCCATGATTCAATAAATGTCAAGATATTCACCACCAGAAAATGCTTACAATGAAGCCATTAAAAAACAAGGTAAAGAAATTTCCTCAATTTCTAAATCAACCAAGTTATCAACCAACCCTCTAAATGTCTATTAATATGGCTTTGAAGCTGTATTATTTAGGATTTCAAATTTATATTGAGCAGCATCAACAAATTGGCGTCTACATGAGAATTTCAGATTAATTAAAAAGGAATCTAAAACCACCCTCACAAAGATGTCGAGTTCATTAATTTTGAAGAATATACAATTAAGAGGTCCTTGTGAAAGTAACATACCAAAGCCTGATCATGAAGCTGCTGATTTTTGTTTTGGACCTGTCCACATCAAATACATATTTAACTCAACTTCCACTATAGATCTTTTCATCCATTTAGAATGGCCCAAGCCATAATTTGTTAAGATACCAAAAAGCAATTACAAAAGTTCAAAGCACCTAAATATACCATAAAGGATGAACAACCAAATAAAATTTAGTGCCAGTCATGTAGATTTCCCAATAGCAACTTTTCTAGCAAGACTGTTCCGTTTTTTTTATTTCTTGTTTAAATCATCACATTATGGCTATTAAAAAGCATAACCAAGTTAACAGTTAAGATCCTCCATTAAAACTCTTATCGAATCAAAAGGTACGGAGAGATGGAAATCACTAGTGAAGGAATAATCTAGTTCAGGAAATTAGGCACAGGAAACTGCAAGGAGAATAATTTTCTCTAGACTGCCTGTTGCCTATTAATAGAAACACAGAAATTATGCATATTATGATAACACCAAATCAAATTTCACCATCAGAAAAATAGCAGAGAGATTTTCATAATAAAAATTGTGAATGCTAATTGGACTGATACAAATGCTATATGGTGCTCAAATGCACCCATGAAGCCAAATGCCAGCAGGAAATTACCCCTGTAAAAACAGTTCTCAGTGAACTTATGCTTGTTAGACCCCATAATCAATCAATATGCCGATCATGAAATGTCAAACAACCCTTTTTAGAGCAAAGGTTAAAGATCAACGCATGGAATATAGAGATAGGTAATCTCTTCATAAAACTCTTTTGACATAAGCATTGTAGTCTACATAGATTGTGATTGCCTTGCAACAAAAGTTAGGACAGAGAGGTAGGGCATCATATTGTAATCACAATTTCAAAGCTCTAAAAACCTAACAGCATTCCATAATATGCCTGAGATGGATTTTGAGTGGGTAGGGCTCATGGTTCAAACAATAACCCGTTCTTATCAGTGCACCTAAGTTCAAACGTCAACTGTGAAGAAATCCATGTCAGGTCTACCCACCAATTACTTAAACCCCAGTAGCAGAAATTACCAATCTATCTCAAGTAGTCTCTATTAATGGCCACTCGTCCTCCCTGCCAATTTTATCTTTTTAAAAATTTGTTATATTTTTATTTAATTGTCAACCTGAGTTTTGACCCGATTTTTGCCAGTTTTTTGGCAATCTTTTTCTCATTAAAATAGCAATTTTTTTGGTTCATAAATTTAGGTTTCTGAGGTTTTGTTTTTTTCCTAACCCCAACCCATTTTTTCCCCATTTTTCCCACTTTAATACAAAAAACCTGTATCTTTTGGTTTGCCAATTTATTTCTGAGAAAGATTTTTGCTATGACTTCAACGATCTGATACAGGTAACCCAGGGATTACACTGAAAGGAAGAATCACCCCAACACTGCATCATACATAATCCCAATAGCCTCATCTCTATATAACCATCAAGTAGGTTCGCCAACTGGGTGTCAGCCCAATGCAGATAGATGTTGCATCCAAGTTGGGTCATAATTGAGAATTTTAATCCAATAACTAGTGACTCGTGAGAAAAAGAAGCAATGTAAGGCAAAAGGCTGTAGATGGTGACAAGACCCAAGAGTTGTAGAAAAATGATCAAGAAAGCTTTACTCATATTTCTTTGTTTTTATACTAATGTCCTAGTTTATTTCAAGTAAGCTAATAGGAAATCAAGGTAATTAGCAAGTTTCTCAAAATCTAGAAGCTATCTAGGGGATAAGACACCAAAATGGAAACAGTTTGTGTTAGGGCTTATAAATAACAATCAAAATAAAACTAGGAAATGAAATTGGAAATCAAAACAATACCATTCATCCATGAAACACAAAAAATACAAGTCTTGTTAAAAGATTGTATTATTGAGCAGTTCTATACAGGAAACTTGTATTAATTGAAAAAACAGTGTATCATACAACTTGAGGAAAAGGAAGTCAAACCCTCCAGGACCAATATAATACATATTTATACATTTTCTGGCAACATTGGGAAGCAGTGGCACCATTTGCAGGCATTGGTACCAATTGGGTATAGCTCTGGCATTCAGGTTCATTCTTTGCTGATTAGGATGTTATTTACTACTCAAACCTATCTAATACTGATGAAGATCAGAGAACTCGTGATGCCACAAAGATTCATCACTCCTCAAGAAAGGGTCTTGTTTGCACTAATTTGAGAAACAAACTTGACAAACTCACTTTAAGCACAACCCAAAACTGCTCAGCTTTAAAAACCAGTTAGAATGGTAGATCAAGGGAAGGGATGAAGAAGCCCAACCTGCAAGCTACCAATATTCCAGCAGGACATGGGAAGAGCCTGGTTTTTTGAGCGCTACGGTGGCCACACAGCCAGCAACTGTAATAGCTTTTTGTTCTGTTAACTTGAAAGCCTGAGGGCAATTACAATCTAGGCTAGGAAGTGATCTGGTAGCTATTAAAGTAATATTGTTATATTTAGCGTATAATGGTCATCTTAGTTAAGTTTAGTTTGCTTTTAGTTAGTTTTAGCATCTTCCTTTTATTTCTTTAGTTGTCGATTGTTTCTGATTTAGAAACATCGTTTGTAATTTCTTATTTAAGGAGTATTCATCTCCTTTGTTTAATACAATCAATTACATTTCATGGTATCAGAACAAAGGCAATTTTTTGGCGAATTTTTGTGATAAAATTTGTGACTTTGTAAGAACCCTGCTGGTTCTAACCCTTGCAAACTGAATGCTAAATGATGGAATTTTGTTTGTTTTGGTGGTTTTGCAATTTTTTTGTGTTTTTATAATAATATATGATTATTTTTGTATTTTCTCAATGTTGATGTTATTGTGCAGCATCGGGTGTCACTTCCAGCCCGATCTCCTTTACACTATTGGATAAATTAAATAATAGCCGTTGGCTATTTAATTTATGGAGATAGCGATTTGATGAAGAGGCACGACTTTGATATTAAATGATAATTAATCATTATGAAGACTCGAATCCATGAAGAGGCACGATTCTTAATAAGGCTGACCTCATGTATATTGTGGACGCGATTTCTATGAAGAGACACACTCCTTATGTTGGCCGACTTTACCTTAGAAGTCGTGATCCTTTATGAAGGCTGACATGATGCTTTGAGGGTCACGTCCTCTACTTTATCTTGTATATATAGTCGTTGGTTGCATCTCATTCATCATCCATTCGTTGTTCATTATAGTTCGATATCATTAGTGCGAGTTGAAGAAGTAAGAAGATATCAAGTGCAGATTGATATATACATTGAAGGCTGAGTTCTTAATTGCTGTGTTAGCATCTGTGTGTGGTGCTTATTCTTGGCCTTCATATCGGCCTCTTTGTAAAGGAGACATTCATTATTATTCAATATATAAGTGATATATTGTTGCTGGGTTTTTCTCCCTCAAGTGGAGGGTTTTCCCATGGTATATGCTGTGTTATTGTGTCTGATTTTGAATTAAATTCTGTCTATCTAATCTGATCATAAAAACTAACACTCAAAATAGTGCCAGGCAAGAAATGACAATAAAGAAATCCAAAACAATAAGAGAACTGATGCTGCAAATGAAGCTATCATATATTAAATTATCTCTATAGGCTTTTACATGAAAATCCATACCTGGATGATGAAGTATTCATTTACATTGAAATCTGGAAATGATGGCAGCCTTAAAATAATCTGATCAGATGTTCGATCTGCTGCAAGGATGAAGTTCTCCCCCTTGGAAACAATGCAAAATACCCTTATTGAAGATGCCAACCTAAATGGAAGGGAGGTATGCACAAAATGGAAGGCGTTTTGCCCTCTAGAGAACACGCCCTAGCTGGAAATGTCTGTATAGCTGGCTTCTGTAGCTGTACGGCCTCTTGAAACCTGTGCAAAATGTTTATTAAGTGCAGCCACACGATATTCAATGCTTGTCCTTCAAATCTGGTCTGAAACCTTGTAATACCTTCACCAATCTGCTCTATTCTGACCTCTGGATGAAGCCAAACCTCAAGCAATTCTTCAATGGATCTTTTACCACCTCAGAAATACAGAAACAAAGAGAGTTTACATTCTCTATGTTCATTAATGGCTGAAACCCTAGCCTTTCTTCTCCTCACAGCACAAACTCCAAAACGCATAAGTGTTGAATAAACAATCCATGAATAACATTTGATTTTGGTTGCCTTTATATATTCTCCTCAAGAAGTCAACCCCTTTCATGAGCATTTAAAAATCATTTAAAATGATATTTTATGTTTGCACATTGACTTTATAAAATACTTTAATATTTGGGCGCCAATATCAAGATAATAATAAATGTACTTTAAGTCACTTAAATGATGGGTCATGGCCCCATTGAATATAAAGTGAACTTATAACTTTATATTATGACTTTATTTTATTTAATTATCATTAAAGTAACCTATAATAATAATAACTCATTAAATGCTCATAAATTCGCCAAACCAACCGAATTTGGAGATCGACACTACAACCGAGGCTGTTCAGGTGCCTTACTAAATATAGCAATATTGACTCCACTAGAATGGTGACTTACTATAAATAGTAAGTGTGAGAAACTGAGTCAAACGAAGGCCAATCTTGAACCAAACTAAGTTCCGGAGAAAAAAACACTCTGATAACTGCCAACCAGGACCCTCTAACCTTTTGTACTAGCCTATGAGGGCCAATAATAGGCTAATATGACAAAAAACAATAACGGGCTAAAATGGGGACATTACAAACTTTTTACCTAAAAGTTTTGAAAAAGTTTTTTTATAAGTTTTTGCCTAATTTTTTAATAAAAATCCAGGGTTTTTGGCGCCAGGATTTGTTCATCTGGAAATCGAGGCATTTTCATGAGTGTGTTCAACGACTTTCTGAAAAATCATGGGTTTATTTGCAACAAAATCGTGAGGGCTTTCTTCTTTTAAAAATCGTGGGTCTTGCATTAGTTTTCTAGGCATTTTCGTGAAACTTTTTGCAGGAAAATCGCACCGATTTTTTGAGGATCGCAACTGTGTTTGCCCGCGACCTGGTTCTAGGCATTTTTCCTTTGCATGCATCAATTTTCTGCAAAAAAAATTCTCGCAACAAGATTTTTTTTGGAAAAATCGTGATTCCAATCTACGTCTTGACAAATCGTGACCTGTGGCAAATTCGTGACTCTAAAAATTGTGCCTCTCTACAACCGCGCGACCATTGTTTCTAAAACAATAGTGATTTCTGCAAAATCGTGAATCCTACTGAGCCTAGGGTTTCAGACCCGAGTTGACATTTTTGCAGATTATTTTTCGGTTTTAAAAAAAATTGTTGGATTTGTGCCTACTGATTTCCTCAGGATTCATGCCAGTTGATCACCTAGGGTTTGACTAAAAAATCATTTTTTTTGCAATCCGACTTTGACCTCGTTTTGTGTCCCTTTGGAAAATGGGAGGGATGGCATATTTAACCAACATCATGTTGGAAAGTAGCTAGAGATTCAACAATAAAAACTACAATACTAGGAAGCAGAGGATGCTCGCCATTTTTGAGTACCAGTGTCTAGACTCAATTTTTCTAGGTACAGAATCAAGTCCCACAGTTGCGGGAAAGGGCCAAGACAAATATGATGGAAGTAATCGAGAGGCGGTTAAGCTTCTCAAGTTATTTGTCACCAATGAGATACTTCCAGAAATATAATCTGGCAAGACTGCTGCTGAGATCTGGAAACACTTGAAGCATCTGCACAAGACCTCAGACAAGGGCAGAGCATTCTTCCTTAAAAATATGTTGTTCTCCATTATGATGGATGACAAGATGTCTTTGCAGGATCATCCCACAAAGATCAAATAAATTCACGATCAACTGGAGGCTATTGGTCGCAAGATGGAAGAAGAGGATATGGTGGTTATCACACTAAAAAGTTTACCACAATCCTATGAGCACTTCATCGAAACTCTCAACATTTCCTCCACCAATGTTGACCTGAAGTTTGATGACCTGTGCAACAAGCTCTTGCAGTTGGACAGGTGGAAGAAGCAATTTGGGAGCAGCAGTGACACACCCAGTGTGGAACAAGGCAAAGACAAGTCCTCTCAGCAGAAAGGACAAGGCAAATCTAAGGATAGCTCCAAGAAGACTATCAATTAGTTGTTATGGATAGTGGTGAAGTGTAGCATTCTTTGCATCATAATATATCCAGCAAGAAATTGCTTTTTGTCAGAGGCATGTAATTGTCAAATCTTAGTATCATAGTTTTCTTGGTCATTATGGATTATAGTGAAGTGTAAAGCTATTTAAATATAAATATATCCAGCAAGATGTTGCTATTTCTAGAGACATGTAATTGCCAAATCTTTTTATTTTTACGGGTGAAAGACACTTCAAACCCTCACTTTACCAATCATAGAAAGGGTCAATAGATTGTAAGGCAAGTAGCTGAATTGCCCAAAGAATGCAAAGCCTTGAATTTTGAATTAGGTGGCCAATAAATATTGATAGTATCTGAGAATATAACCCAGATACTAAAAGTATTCCAATAAGACAAAACAAAATCAATTCCATTTGTAATGTTTCTGTCCACTCTTCTAATAATTGCATGAGAATTATAAAACCATTCCATACACACAGAACCAGTGCTATTTTATGTTTAGAATCTAAAAATTGGAAAATATTGATAGTTACTAATAATTCCTTCTTGGGGTCCTAGGAAACATGTTTGGGGAAATAGTATCCTTTTCCTTATCTAGTCTGATTCTCTCACATTTTCAATAATCAGTCTTATGCACTTTGGTGTCTTGCATGCCTTTATTTTGTCATCATAGCTTTAAATCTAAATATTAGAATATATGTGAATAAGAGGACAGGTTTGATGTTTTGAGGATTGTGCAGATAAGATTTGTGCAAGAAATAACAAAATAGTGAGTAGCTGATCCCTGTTCTCACAATGCAGTCACAAGGTTAGAAACTGATCTCTGCGTACAGACTATCCTTAAGAGTGAATATAGGTAACCTCTGTTACAAAAAACCAAACAGGAGTGGAGGTGGATGATCATGCATTAAAAATTTAACTTCTCTGATGTCTTATATATGTCAATGAAACATTCCTCATCAAGAAGTTCATATACAGAAGCCCCTAAATGTTTTGGGGAGCTTTTGTGTTTATACCACATGCCATCTATTGACTGTTAAATGAATCTATAAAATTATTCATAATTCGAAGCTATTGTTTTTCGCTGGCCTATAAAGATAGCAGTAATTGAAAGAGATCATCTACTAGTGTTAACCTTCTGAATTACACCACTAAAAGGACAGAATGGCTCATATCATTTAATTCACCTCTACCTCAGTCACACCAATTATTCTGATTGATATGTGGGTGGAGAGTAGATATTTTCACAGAGCAGATGAATAAAATTTTACAGAACCCAAGAAATAAGATAGATTCTCAAATTTAAAATTATCCTTTACTGTCTTTGATTTTTCAAGTCAGATGAAACCAGAAATAAGGGATGAGATGTCATTTCATGTCATCACCTCGCGAGGCCCATATACCACTGCCATGACTTTAGTATTCCCCATTTCAAAAATAGCAGACCTGCATCAGCACAACACATTAAACATTAATCTCCGTCATCAATATAAATATAAACATAACTAATCTCCACAATAACCTACCCATCTGCTTTGTCAACAACTCCAACTTGTGCATGCAGTTGGCGCATCTACAAAAAAGGGGGAAAACATAGAATATTTATAATACAGAACATATTACTATTTCTAACAGAAAAGGAAAACAAGAGATCATTCACTTACTTCTAATGGACGACGTCCATCTACACGCAGACCCTCCGGACTAATGTACTCCATATCTCAACGCTCAATAAACAAGTAATACTGATAGTGACTTATCCAGAGGTTTGGATTTTTATTTCGGTTTTAAAAGCGTACAATGCCTGAAACAAACCATCTACATTTGAATAAAAAGGTTTTAAAACATAAACTGCAATATTGTAACTAACATAGTTAAAAATATTTTACTTTTATTACACCGATAAATGTTAAACTATGAGATCCAAAAAAAGTGAGTAATAAAAATGTGAAAATATTCATCCAACCAACAAAAATGGCTTAAAACTAGCACTTACAACTTTAGGAGGTGCAAGGGATGTGCCAATAGGAAATTCAAGGGAATGTCATCATTGTCTTCTCCCTTCACCCAACCATTATTATCCTCATTCTTAATTCCTTCAAGATTTTCCACAAGCCAAAGTATTTTGTTACACCTGAAACATAAGCACATGCAACTATAGAATAATTAGAACCCCTATAAGATATGAACTACATATTAGCATTCAATGTCATTTTGTAAAGAAATACATTAAATACTAGGTCATGTCAGCATATACAAATATTACTCGCCCAGAAAACATAAAACAACTATACGTACATCTAGAAAATATGAAAATGTCCATTATTATTTTGACAAGTCATTCCAAGCCATAACCATTTAAATTAACATCATACTTGTTACTACTAACATGGCAAAACAAAACTAACCAAAAAAAATAGTCAAACAAGCTCACATTTTTAAAAATAGCCTTTACATGGGCCCTTTAACTGCTCACCAATTCTACTGAACTTGTCACATAATGATCAAATAGCATCTCAAAATGATTTGGGATTCAAACTAAGTCACCTCACCGCACTATCATAAAGTTGTATATACATCATAAATCTTTGTTGAACTAAAATCCATGCTGAAAGTTCCTATATGTCACAAGAAGAAACATAACCATCTCAACAACTTAGAAGTCATTGATGTACTATAAACTAAATCTCCTACAAGCATGCCATTGGAATCATCTTAATTTTGGTAAGTGGTGGAAGCAATAAGAACTTTACAATAATCGGTAACACTTACAATCACTTTAAATCAAGATTAACAACTTCAATCATTGATAAGTAGGAGGTATTTTCCACAGCATGTCAAATTATGATATTGCTATCAGGATTCAACCGTGTAGTTTTATGAGTCAAACTCATTGACCCATGTTTCATGAGTAGTGGTTCACAAGAACCCATATCTCATGATAATGAATGGTCCACTTAGCACTCATTGCATCTAGGTGATGCTCACAGAGGTGAAGCACTGGGCCTTCCCGGAGGTCACCCATCCCAGTACTACTCCAGCTCAAGTGTGCTTAACCACAAAGTTTTCTCCAAGGTTAAGCCCACTTAGCTTGCAACCCCATTTGCCATCCCAGTACTACTCTAGCTCAAGCGCGCTTAACCACAGAGTTTTCTCCAAGGTTAAGCCCACTTAGCAAATGGGGTTGCAAGCTAAGTGGGCTTAACCTTGGAGAAAACTCTGTGGTTAAGCGCGCTTGAGCTAGAGTAGTACTGGGATGGGTGACCTCCCGAGAAGGCCCAGTGATTCACCTCTGTGAGCATTACCTAGATGCAATGAGTGCTAAGTGGACCATTCATTATCATGAGATATGGGTTCTTGTGAACCACTACTCATGAACCATGGGTCAATGAGTTTGACTCATAAAACTACACGGTTGAATCCTGATAGCAATATCATAACTTCAATCATTTTCTAAATTTCAAAAGTAATCTATTATGGTTCCTCTTTTTTCCTAGAAATGAACCTTATACAAGAACACATTACTTTTCTTAAACATGCTCATAGTTATTGACTTTCGAGGATAAGATAAACCTCTTAATTGAGTTGTAAATGTATCAAGCATGAAACTTGAAAAAATATAGAATAAAGTAATTAAATTATAGGAAAATATTCTATCCAACCTGCATATCAAGATCTATTGAAAACAGTGAGCTAAGCCTTGTGGTGCCATGGAGAGTACATGCAACAATTTTATGTGCGGGTCAATAACTGCACTTGTAGTTTGCATTCAAAATAAACAAACTAACTTACCTGAAGTTGCTACAAACTCTCAATACCCCACTGCTAGCTAGAGCTGTAATGTCCCTTTTTCAGTCCATTACAACATTCTTGGAAAGTTCCAAGATTCTAGAAGAACACCAACTTTATTGGACATGAATTCTGATGGTGGCAATGGATTCAGGAATTCAAGTTGACTCCAATGGTACTTTCCGAATGCAGTTTCAACATTCTAAGAGCTCTCCAAACTTCTTGGAAAAGCTTGTTATTTATGGAAAGCACCAATCTTCATAAGGTTTGATTTCCTGAGTGCTTAAGAAAATTTTGGCATAGTCAGAATTCATTTTCGGTCCATTCTAATATTTTTTGTAACTTTGGTTAGATTTATAAATTAAATCAAAATGTTAAATTGTCAAAAAAGCAAAAATTAAAAGATAACTACGTTAATTATTTAATTGGAGTATAAAGTCACTTAAATGGAGCAAAACGGATTATTATTTAAAAAATGTGATTTTTAAATCCAATTTCCAAAGAGTTCCACAAGGGGTTATAAAAGAAGGTGGAGGAGACTCATTTGATTTATTCTTGGTTATTCATTTTGGGAAAACCCTCTTTGGGAGTCTAAGTTATTGTTCAACTATTCAGCCTAGCATGAAAACCCTAAGGCAATATTGGTTTCGTGGATGAAAACCCATCTAGCCAATCCTTGATGGATTCATTCATAGTTCACAGCTGTGCAGAATGACGAAGTATTGAAGAAGATCGTGCTGAATAGTTATATCATTTTACCAAGATTTTGTGTTTGTTCTCCAAGAAGGTGTACTGCCAAATTTATTGGAGATTTGTACATTATTAAATGTTCGTTGGCAACCCCAAAAACCAGCCGTACTTTTCTGAAGTTTCATTGACGCTGACCGTACCAATTTACAAAGTCAGCAATTTATTAAAAAGGGGCTGCAATTCAGTTTATTATATATAATAAAGGCTTAAATGCCTTATATTCCCTAGCCATAGCCTTCACAAACAAGATCGTAGGTTTTGCGAAAGGCATGGGAATCATATGGAAGGAATAGATTCCCTTGTATCAGTCATTATGATGGAAGAGAAGAGACTGCGCTACAGCTACAGCAGTCTTAACTAGTTTTTAGTGCTTATTTCAATCAACAGCAATTGTTCTTTGACTTGACCAGCAAATAAAATCAGATTGGTATTCTTTTCTGTATCAGTTTGCAAGAGCAGCAAATTGAAACAGCTATCATGGACCATCAGCAAATAAAAATTGGGTGAAAGTTTATGTGTTGTAATTGCTGTCACAAGAGTTTTGAAGGTCCAATCTGCCCGTTCATATTGCTGTTCAGAATTCTTCATATTTAGTTGTATGCAAAGTGTCCAACAAAATGCCAACAAGCTAAAAATCAGAAATATTGCAAGTTTGGAAAAAAATATCTTGGTAGGGACACTACAGTGGTTTCAAAGCAATGTATCTTGCCAGCCTGTGGGCTTAACAGTGAGAAGATCATTTTCAGATTGCTTCCAGTAAGTGACCAGCACTTACATATATCAGTTTCAGCAATTCAGGTTAGCAATCAACAAAGTGAAAGGGCTTGCATCTGTTGAATGTCAGTTTCAGCAATTGGTGTTCAGTTATCATAGCAATATGAAGTCATTTCAAGAATCCATGAATGAACTATTGCAGGTATTTGGGGAATATCAGAAGGACTTAACAGCATCGATAAGGGAAAACCGGAAAAGGATAAATGGGATTATGAACATGAGACTTACAAAATTCTTGATCAGCATCAAGAATTACTTAATGAGTTCAAGGAAAATGTTTCTTTCAATGAATTTTTGAAGTTATTTGAAATAGAGCATCCAAGCAAAAAGGGACTTTATGACTACATAATAAGGTCAAGAATGAACAATGGTGTTGATCTTACAAATATGACAACAAAAGAAGACAAGCGCTCCAGAAATCTTAGATCAGAATATGAAAGACATGCCTCAATGCAAAATACTTATGAAGTGATATTTCAAAATGCACAACACAAGGGTGTCTTAGCTGAAAATGATTATAAAGCTGAATTTTCAAGTGCTTCCATAAGTGAAGAAGAGTGCATGAGTTTTCTTGACAGTGCTGAGATTGAAGGATATGCTAATTTCAAGTTTGCTAAATCAGCAACTAGTGATAAGTGATATGAAGGTATGGAATTTGTTGATGATTCATTGTTTGAGCATAGTGTTGTCATACCATCTATTCAAAAGGTTTGCAAGGCACCAATTAGAGAGTTAGCTGATTTTGAAGCTAATTTTGAAGATGATATTGTTCGTACAAATGAAGACAAATCAAAAACCTTGTTGTGTGGTGAAAAAAGTTACTTTGCTGATTTAAAACAAAGGCCTAAAGAATTGTAGGAATTAAAAAATCATTTTTTGGTCACAAAAGAGAAAGTGATAGAAGTTTTGACAAGAGTTGATAGCACACATAAATTCATGGAAGACCTCATTTGGAAGGCCCAAGTGGATAAGAGACGGAAAGGTATTGAAGGAGGATCCACTCTTGCAGATTTGCAAACAGTCAAAGATACTTTGGAAACAAATAAAATCAGATTACCTGCACTTGCTTTTAGATAGGGATCATATCATCAAGTTTGCAGAAGAGACCCTTGGTGCATTGAAAGGAAAAGAGAAATAAATTGATGTGCTCACCTTTGAGCTTAAATCAACAAAGGATTCATCAGAAAGTACCCAAATGGCACTTCTAGAAGCAGAAAATCAGCTTGATGTTGCCGAAGAATTCAAGGAGCGAGAGAATGAAAGGGCTAAAGAAATCAAGCAGGTGATTGATGAGCTCAATAGGCTCCAAGAAGATTTTGATTTAGAATAGTTTCCTAAGTTTGCAAGTACAAAGTTGGGACAGCAAAAAAATTGGTTTAAAAAAGAGGATGGAAATACTTCCAATATTTTGATAACCCACTCTTTGAAATGAATGTAGAATTATCTCTTGATAATCCGCTTATTAAGAAGGATGCTAAAACATTTCCTGAATTAACACAGATGGTGACAACAATAGAGCATCCCACCATGATCAGTTTCTTGATTTACATGAAGCTTCGAACAAAAACCAAAGAACAAATCTTGATGATATGCAAAATCATGAGATCAAGCACAATAGGATTCTTGTTAGTAATCCTCCTAGTAGACCACTTGATAAAGAAGGAAGAAGTGAGGTAGAAGAAGATGATTCCCCATGGGATGTTATGATACATGAAGACTTCATCATCTTCAAGACACCTCCTCTGGTTGACTTATGGTATGAGATCAAGGTATGCAATGCTTTGAATCTAGCTAAGTCATATTTACATGAGAGAGCTTGCTCTATGTTCCATCAACCTTGCATAGAATTAAAACTTATATGTTTGAATTTATCAAGTAATTGGAAACAACATTACTATGCTAAGTTGAGGAGCTGTGTTGAGTATCTTTTTCTTTGTGAAAAAGTCATTGTGAATATCAGAATGGTAAAGTATCAGCATGAGGGTACCACTTCAATATTTAGTTTTCATGCAAGAGAGCATCATTTGATGATGTTAGAGGTTGGTAGTGACAAAAAGAAGGTTGCACAAAGGTCTACAAGTCAAGATTAGTTCATTAATGCTGTTGTTTGATACAATTCCGTCACCGAGAAAACCTATTTGAGTACTTCCAAATGTTATGGCAGACATTTGTGGGCAAAGGAAAAAGCACATTTCAAATGGTGATTGATTGTGATGATTTTTCAGCTGCTGTAAAAGCAATTTACGTTATTCTGTTGTTCCCATTGTCAATGTGTATAAGAATAATTCATTTTTGCAGTTGTGATATTAGTTTAAGTTACTGATTTTGATGAAATCAGTCAATGAGTTTGAGCAAATGCAAGGATAAATCTCAAGGGCCACTAAATTATAGATGCATTTGTGTGAAGGGTTTCAGCTGAAGGAATTTAAATTTTCAGTTCACATATCCTTGTGTTGGGTTGAACAGATGGTCTACAACTATCAAAATATATTTTCTGCTCAAACTAATCCATGCTTACTTGTTAAACAGATTAATTTCTTTGATATCCAAGATAATGTTAGGCAGTGGGATCACAAGTATTGTCTACATTGAGACACTCTAGCATGAGATGTTCTATTTTACGAAGGAAGAATCCAAATCTTGCAGGTATCTCAGTTTGGTTCTTCATGATGGCTATTATGCTGGGCTACATGAAAAGAAAATGGAGACTTGGCACATTGGTATTCCAGATTTAATCAGAGTGATGCAGCAAAAGCATGGTGTAGTATCCCTGAGATTGATTTGGGACCTAGAATCAGATTGGGTTTATCTGCGATCAATCAGTGATTGAGTTGGCATTGCTTGAGGACAAGCAATTTTGAAAAGGAAGGACTCTAATGTCCACTTTTCAGTCCATTCCAACATTTTTGGAAAGTTCCAAAACTCTTAGAGAACGCCAACTTTATCGGACAAGAATTTTGATAGTGGCAATGGGTTTAGGAATTTAGGTTGAGTCCAATGGTACTTTCTAGATGCAATTTCAGCATTCCAAGAGCTCTCCAAACTTCTTGGAGAAGCTTGCTATTTATGAAAAGCACCAATTTCATAAGGTTCGATTTCCTGAGCAAGTAAGAATATTTTGGCATGGTCGGAATTCATTTTCAGTCCATAATGAATATTTTCTGTAACTTTGGCTGAATGTGCAGAAAATATTTTAATAATTAAATGTTAAGTTGTCGAAAAAACAAAAATTAAAAGATAACTTACATTAATTATTTAATTGGTGTAAAAAGTCACTTATATGGAGCAAAAAAGATTATTATTTTTTTTTAAATATAATTTCCAAAAAGTTTCATAGGGCGTTATAAAAGGAGGTGGAGGAGACTCATTTGATTTATTCTTGGTTATTCATTTTGGGAAAACCCTCTTTGGAAGTCTGAACTATTGTTCAACTATTCAGCCTAAGACAAAAACCCTAAGGCAATATTGGTTTTGTGGACGAAAATCCACCTAGCCAATCCTTGGTGGATTCATTCAGAGTTCATAAGTATGCAAAATGACAAAGTATATTGAAGAAGATCGTCCTAAAGAGTTATATCATTTTACAAGGATTTTGTGTTTGTTCTCTAGGAAGTTGTATTGCCAAATTTATTGGAGATTTGTAAATTATTAAATGTTTGTTGGCAACCCCAAAGGCCAGACATACTTTTCTAAAGTTTCATTGAGGTTGACTGTACCAATTTACAAAGTCGGCAATTTATATTAAAAAGGGGTGCAAGCAGTTTATAGTGTTTAATTGAAGGCATAAATACCTTATATTCCCTAGCCATAGCCTTCACAAAGGAGATCGTAGGTTTTGAGAAAGGCATGGAAATCATATAGAAGGAATAAATTCCCTTGTATCAATCATTATGATGGAAGAGAAGAGACTGCGCTACAGCTACAGCAGTCTTAGCTAGTTCTGAGTGCTTATTTCAGTCAGTAGCAATTGTTCTTTGATTTGACCAACAAATTGTAACAGCTAACGTGGACCATCAACAAATAAAAATTGGGTGAAAATTTATGTGTTGTAATTGCTGTCACAAGAGTTTTGAAGGTCTAATCTGCCCATTCGTATTGTTGTTCAAAGTTCCATTCAAGCCAGCATCTTCTACAACACTGATAGCTCCATATTGAGGTCAAGGCTATGTTCCACAGCATTTTGGGGACGGGGACGGGGGAACGGCTGGGGACGCGTTTCCAGGATGTTTCTAGGGGGCCATTTTTAGGGGTCGGTGACATACAAAATACATATATATATAAATGATTTTTTCAAAATTTATTAATATATTATAGACAGATCGGGAAAGAGAGAGACATATGTCAATAAATTAAAAATTGATAACAACAATATCAATATGTAAATAAATCACGAGAGAGTAGTAGTATAACAGCATAATAAATGTCATTAAAGCATTATAAAATTTATCACAGCAGTATCAACATCAATAAAACCATGGTCTATCAATATCCAAATGTCTCAAACATGCATCCAGAAGCCTCAAAGTTCAAACATGAAAATCAAAATACTAAATACAACAGTCTATGAAATTAAGCCTCATTCGGGCTATGAATATCCAAAGACTCGGAACAATCTGAGTCACTATCATCCTCTGGGAAGAGTGGATCATCCGATAATAATATGACTCAAATAATGTTTCATTTGGCATTTTAGGAAAAGATTTAGGGTTGACAGTCAACATGGGCCCCGCATGACCTTTAACAGCAGAAATAAAATTTAAAAAAAGACGATTTTTTAATTGCTTTTTAAGTCTTGGAAGCTCCCTGTCCGTGGGGGGCGGTTAGCCGTCCCCAGTACGACGATGGACGTTTCCAACATCCCCCATCCGTACCAGGGACGGGGAACCGTCCCCAATCAGGTGGAAAAGTTTCCTGCAAATTGGCTTGATTCGGGGATGGCAGGGGACCGTCCCCTTTGCATCCCCCCGTCCCGGGGACGGTTGGGGACGGGGACAGTGGCTTTTGGGGCAGGGGACGCGTCCCCATGTAACACAGGGTCAGGGAAATTAAGTTCTTTCAATCACATGTAATTCTGATTTTAAAATCAGTAGTTTCCAAAGATTATTGTATGCATTTTCATTTGGAAATAAGAGTGGCAAACTGTTTGACAAAAAAATGTCAATCATTTATCATTGAATATTGTGACATCTATGTGATGGATTCATGATTTAAATTTATAGCTGTAGCTGTTATAAACCAATGAATTCAGAATTTCTTCATATTTAGTTGTATTCAAAGAGTTTGACAAAATGCCAACAAGCTAAAAATCAGAAATATTGAAAATTTGGAACAAAATTTCTTGGTAGGGACACTACAAGGGCTGAGATTACTCTTCCTAAGCAATCACTGCTCCACATATTTTTGTTTTTTTCTGAATTTTATTATTTACAATTTTGAATGCAACAGGTTGCATATAAATGTATTTAAGATATCTATACTAGTTATATATGATTTGAATTCTTTCCATTAAGTAATCAAATTAAATTATGAGTGTGTCATACCAAAACTTTTTTAAGTAAACAATTTTTGTGTGCAAAGTAAAGAGAATGCAAAAACTAGTGAGAAGCAATTATGGGCCCTTTACTAAATTATTAAGTCATTTTAAATTATTTTTATTAACAAATATTTATTGTTGTAAATAAGGCAGCTTTATTTTCCACTCTTATTAAGTGGGCAGTTTTTCATATAGAACATAAATATGGTTTTGTGACTAAGAAGGCGCTATGCTGAATTCAAATCTTCATACCATTTACAAGTAGTTTGTAACCGCCAACACAATTTAAGAAACAAAAAAAAATGTTTTGAATATTCAGTTTTATTGTGGTAGTATTGGGGGCACAGGCCTGGGTGCTTTGAGAGTTTTTCTGTGTAACATGAATTTTAAATCATGTATTTTCTAGTTCATTAAGTGAGATCACAAAAGGTTGGGTCGGGGGGCCTAGCTTGATTGGCTAAAGCATCCTGTTGCAGGTAAGAGGTCACGAGGTCTAGTCTCCCCCCATCCCCGTGGTACTGAAGGGCGTGTTGTGCCAGCGTCACCGGTCACGTGAAAAAAGTTTATCAGGCACACTGCAGTTTATAGGAGGGCTATCCGATTCCTGCAGTCTAAAAAAAAAGTAAGATCACAAAAGGGTTTTGAAGAAAGTAATCATGGGAGGTTTTGAGCCTTGCATTAAGGTGGTTAATACGGCTACATCATTGATGACCATGGACTTTGTAGAGTAAAAAGAGATTTATTAAGAGAGGAACAAGATTTGGCAGAGCCATAATGTTTGACAAAGTTTGGAGTCCAAGGCTATGGGATTCTATTATATATACAAGCAGAATTGGTAAACTCATTGTATTATAAAACACCACCTACTTGATCATTGTATTGTGGTTTATTGTAATTTCTAAAATGTAAATCTAAGATCCATCAAACAACCAACACCCTCTAACTTACACTCTATGATGGCTACCAAAGGTTGGCCAATAAAACAACCTCTTGCCTACTACCTAGGCCCAATGGTTTGCAATCTATGCTAGCTACTAATGCTACTTCGCAGCAATCATAAACAAAACTTCTACTCAAGGTATTATATTGCCTTCCTGAGTTCTTCAAGTGCAATGACTTAGCAGTTCTCATTAAACTTGGAAAATTTCCACAACTAAACCGACAATTGGGCATACACACCAAACTAGAATGGAAGCACTTGTTAAGACTATGGTTCTTTTCCAGGTTGCTAAGATAAAAAGATGCTTTGAAATTTGCAGATAGCCCATCATATCCAAAGACATGTAAGAATGGATAAGCTAATGTACCTAGTGCCCACAAGGTTACTCAATCAAAGTGTTCTAAAATGCAAATAGAATCTTTGGGGCCTATTTGGAGAGACTAAAGATGAACTAATAGGAATCTTTCTTCTTTAATGCAACTAATGTTCTGTACAACGAGTATAGACACAAGTTTCATACTGTAACAATTGAATAATGAGCAAGGGCCCAAGACCTAATGATTAATAGTTGCATAAATGCCGAAGTATAGAAGACTATTACTTCTCTATTAGAGCTCATTAGTTAAGATAAGACTGAAGAAGCTAAGGCTCACAAACATTACCTGTGTTAAATGACACCAAGAAGAAATGATTGTGTAAATCTTTCTATATTGAAAAGTAGCTAAAACGGTAAACCGTGTAAGGGTGCATAAAAAGCAGATTGTACGAGATTCTTTGTGTGCCTTGCAATGGAAAATGACACTAGGAGAAGAAATTTGGATGATTGGAGATCACTAGAGACAAATGCCAAACTGTGCAATTTTTTTTGCATACAAAAGGCTTGAATAAAAAAATTTAGAGAGAATTTTTCTTTGTAATTACAGAAATTTGATAGTTTAAGGATGGAACACAGTCATGTCTAGAATTGCTTCTAAAAGGATATTGAATCATTGCAAATTGATGCAAAAACAGAGATGCTAGCTCTATTTGTCTGTGGGAAGATAATCTCTCAAATGTAACTTTGTCTTTCTTGAAGTAACATAGAAACATGGTTTCAAAAAAGAATGTAATAATATCAAAAACATGTTGGTACTAATTGTATAACCGAGTCCTGACCAAGTAATCAACTATGTGAGAGGATGTACCCATATGGAAAACCAAGCTGTTTATCACCTATCAACACAATCTTTTAAAATTTTAGTTATTTTGTGTCACTCCAATCCCTTTCCTTGTGTCATTTGGTCTTTAAAGTGCAAGAGCCAGTATTATGGCACAAAACTGTGAAGAAATATGATGTACAATGTACAAGGTTTGTTAAGAAGTAATAAGTTCAACATATGAAGATGGTCAGATCTCTATGTGGAAATAGTTTTGGCAACCAAATAGGGACTAAACAAAATAAACAAAAATTTAAAACCACCAAATATTTGTAAAATTCATTTAACAGTTAAAATTATTTCTAGGTGAAGAAACAAATAGGGACCTGACACAAGGTATTACAGTAATATCATATATGAAAACAGCCATAGATAAAACCACAGAACCAATATCTTCATTTAACAGATAATAACAGAATTGTTTTAGAATGAGATAAAACAGAACAGAAAATGATCCAGCCAAGTAAAGCTTCCAAAAAATAACTCACTGAAACCATGGCAAGTGGCTTACCTAAAGATTCTGCACAAATTGTGCCGTGCTGTCAACAATGCCAATGAGAAAAAATGCACAGAGCTTGCAGGAACAATATTACAAAACCATATTTTAAAAAGGAGACGAACCAAAACCAATCTCCCTACAAGTGCTGCTTCAATCTATTCACAATAAACAAGCAGAACTAAAAATATTGGGGTTTTAGAGCTTCTAGATTCTTGAGCTCAAGACAAGATGTTTGCAGCCTTTCAAAAAAAATATTATGCGAGTTAAAATTTGTTTTCAAGCGATGCGAGCAACATTTCAACTTCCGGAAAGTTATGTTTCTCGGCATGAGACAACTTCACAGGTGAAAGCTGCTACAAGATATAGCCTATCAGCTAATTATATTCCAGGGTGAAAGCAGCTATAAACTAGCACGTACACCTGAAGGAGGTGCAATGGTTATGCCGATAGAAAACTATATGTGTACTAATATGTTAGAGTACAATTCGATTTGTGCGTAGAATTAAAGAGTGGACAAGAGGGCAAAAAATTAAGGTCAATTTTGCACAAAATTAGATCACTTATCAAACTCTATCAAAATACACATGTATAAAAACATTCCCTTAAAATAAAAACACAACTAAATAAATATACAAATTTCACCATTACAAATATGCTAAATTTTGACAATTTGTTACTTTTAAAATTTTCCTTGACCTACATCGATTTGATACTCCTAACTCTTCAATGACCAATTAAAAACTAACAAACATTAAACATATATTGTTTGTTCTCCTTGAACAATTATAACTAGTATATATATCTTTAATAAATCTATATAAAATACACAAAGAGATATCCTTCTCAAAGCACTTATTGAACCCTAACTATAACCCTAACCCCAAGCTTTATCATAGAACCCTAATTGAATCCTAGGCCTAACCTTCATCCTAACCCTAATCTACCATGTCACTAATTGTAACCCTAATTGTAAAACTCTAATTCTAACACTAATCATAATGATAGCTGTAACCCTAACTTTAATCACAAGTGTAACCCTAATTGAACCCTAAGCCTAACCTTAACCCTAATTGTAATTAAATCCTAATCCTAATTGTAACCCTAACCCTAAGTCTAGTGATATTTTTAATTCTAACCCTAACCCTAAGCTAAAATTGGGATTAGAGTTAAAATTACGATTAAATAGAATTAATGAAAATGGCTTGCGATTGAAAAAGCACAAAAGGCTTTTGGTAGGGCACAAGAAGAGTGAAGGAACTTTGACGACAGGAAGCCGCACAGGACAATAGAGGCATGGCTATCGCCTAAGCTTTAAGCAATGGTAGAATTGTAGTGGATGGAAATTCCAACAGGAGTGGAGACCAAGGAAGCAGTTGGAGGAATGCACGAACAATGATGGATTCCATTCTTCAGATGATCAATCACTCGCAACCAAAGCCAACAAAATTCCTCTCAATTGGAAGCCACCAAATAAGTATACTTTGTGTCACATTGATAATGATGCCTTGAAATCTAGAATAACTAGGTTTAAGGAAAATGCCTTTTTCCTTAAATGGTGCGGAGACTAGCCAACTAAGGGCAGAATCCTCCACTTGTGTAGGAAGCAATGGGGGAAAGAGATCCAATTCAAAACCTTGCCATTGGATATTTTTTATGATTGAGTGCAAGATCCCTACCCAAAAGGCCAAGATCCTCAAGGGGGGTCCATATTTAATGGATGGTGTGGATTTTTTCATCAAAGATTGGGAACCAAACTTCAATCCCCTCCATCAAGACTTGGAAGGGATCCCAACATGGCTAAGGCTCTATAATCTACCTCAGGAGTACTAGGATGCGGCAACTCTAGCGGAGATCAGTAACAAGTTCAATAGCTTTTTAATGGCAGATGAGAAGATTGAAGAAGGGGATTTTGGAATCTATGCCAGAATATGTGTCAAAGCACATTTAAATACTCAATTCCCAAGAAAATTTGAGATTCACTCAAAGGAAGGTGTTTGGAGGCAAAAAGTGGAGAGAGATTTACCTCAGATCCAATGCAAAAGGTGTGCTATGGCAAGACATTCAGTTGTGGAATGTATTAGGGAAATCTATGCCAGAATATGTGTCAAAGCACATTTAAATACTCAATTCCCAAGAAAAATTGAGATTCACTCAAAGGAAGGTGTTTGGAGGCAAAAAGTGGAGAGAGATTTACCTCAGATCCAATGCAAAAGGTGTGCTATGGCAAGACATTCAATTGTGGAATGTATTAGGGTAGATGACCCCAGGATCAAGGTTGTAGAGGGTGATCAAGGCTGCTCCAACGTGGATGAAAGAGATCTTTTGAATGGAATGGAGGGGTCTAGAAAGGACCAGGGAGACCCGATTGTTGATCACATGATCCGTGAAGAAGTGTCTTCTGAAAAGCAAGTTGAAGCAATAGCTGAGGCCACCCAAGAAAATTCAGCACCCACTCTTCTCCTTCCGAGAAAACCAACCCAAATCCGGTTGTGGGGAAATATAAGGATGGGTATGAGGACAAATTGGAGAAAATTGAGATGGAGTCCATGGGGATCGAAACAGGTTCAAAAGAGGAGTTAGATTGTGACAGTGGAGAGGATGAAATCAACATCCTAGAGGAAAGAATGCTAGGGCAAACAGCCACAAAGTAGAAGAAAGCTAAGACAGAAGAGAAGAGCAAAAGAGGAAGGAAAACCAATAAAGCAAAATTGGAAATTGTTGGCAATGCAAAGGGACAATGGAAACTGAGATCTTCAAGGAAGGGAGGCCCCCTTCCTAATGAGCCATGATTCTCCTAGCATGGAATGTCAAGGGTTGGAATGCCCCTGACAAAAGGTGGTTGCTCAAGCACCAAATTGACTTGAGCAATCCAAACATTGTTATGCTTCAAGAAACCAAGATGTCAGTCGAAGAGTCAGCAAAATTTTTGGAGAAATGGAAAAGATGGTGTGAGGCTTTTGTTGTTGCGATTGGGGCCTCTAGTGGTTTGGGTATCCTTTGGGACCCTTACAAGGTGATGGTTGAAGCCATTCAAGAGAATAAGGAGTGGCAATTTTGTAGGGTCAAATATTTTCCATTGAATGTAAATTCTTTTTTGATCAATATTTATGGGCCTCTAGAGACTGTCCAAAAAAAGGAGGGTCCGGATCCAAATCTCTAACATCTATCAACTGTTGTAGAATGAAATTTATATCATAGGAGGGGATTTCAATGCTATTTTGTCGCCTGAAGAAAAGAAAGGTGGCATACCTAGAAGCGACAAAGCTTGGGACAATTTCCTAACTTTCGTCAAAGACAACTCCCTAATAGACATGAAGACCAGGAATGTCACCTTCACCTAGTCTAACAAAAGAAGAGACAACTTTTTTGTGGCTGAAAGGCAAGACAAATTCTTCTTAGGGGGAGACAAGACTCAAGTACATCTTAGTGGAAAGGAGAAAATTTTGGCACTATGCAGTTCGAATCACTTCCTAGTCCAACTTTCCTTCTCCCAAGATTCCAAACCTATGTGATGCTCATTCAAATTTGAAAAAATGTGGCCAAGGGATAGAGACGTTGAGTCGAAAATAAAAGAATGGTGGAACCAAGTACCCGATGTCATTGGATCAAGATCCTTCAAAATCTGCAAGAAACTTGCTTACATAAAAAGGATGATGAAAGACTGGAACTTAAGACACTTCAAGAATATTTTTGAGGAAAAAGAGAACCTGGAAAAGGAATTGGTTGTTTTAAATGAGCAAATAATCGAAGAAGGTTTGATCCATGAAACATACATCAAGGAAAAAAAATTAAAGGCTAAGTATGGAGAAATCTTGCATAGAGAAGAATTTTTTTGGCGACAAAAATCCAAGGCATGCTGGTTGAGAGAAGGGAACAAAAACATGAAATTTTTCCACCACATCACAAAAGCAAAGTGGTGTTTGAACAGAATCAATAGTGTCACAAAGGAGGACGACAATAAATATGAGTCTTGAGTGGAGATCAGCAATGAGGCTATTAAATATTTTGGAAACCTGCTCAACTCTAATAATGCTACTAACGTGGTTGTCCAAGAGGCGGTACTAAGCAAGATCTCGCACATCATAACTAATGACCGTAATCAAAAACTACATGGCCCATTGATGAAGGAAGAGGTCAAAAGAGCAACCTTTCAATTGGATGGGGACAAAGCTTCAGGCCCGACAAGTTTCCAGCCTGCCTTTTCATAAATTTTGGCATATCATTGGCAATGATATCTACCGGGCTATCAGGGATGCAAGGAGAAAAGCCATAATGTTAAAAAGATTGGAATTATACCTTCATTGCCCTAATTCCCAAGAAGTAGCAAGTAGACAAAATGGAGGGCTTCAGGCCCATTTTACTTTGCAATGTCATCTACAAGATTGTGGCAAAAGTCATTGCCAATCATTTGAAAAAGCTGCTCCCTTATATCATTTATGAAGAGCAAAGTGGGCTCTCCTCTGGGAGATTCATTTATGAGGGTATCATCATTGCACATGAGGCTATTCATTTTATTAGGAAAACAATGAATGATTGTGAAGTTGGACATCCGTAAAAGCTTATGACCTGGCAAAGAGGGATTTCCTCATCAAAGATCTTCAAAAATTCGACTTTTGTGAGCAATGGTGCAAATGGATTCAGAAATGTATTAACAATCCCAGATTCTCAGTTATGGTAAATGGAAGCCCTCACAGCTTCTTTTCCTCTTCAAATGGTCTAAGACAAGGTGATCCTATTTCACCATTTCTCTTCATTATCATGGTTGAAGCGCTTGGTCGCCACATCAACGATGCCAAAATTAATAGAGATTGGAAAGGTTTAAAGGTTGCTCTGAATGTGGATCCAATCACTCATCAACAATTTGCTAATGACACCTTGCTTTTGGGGGTTGCCTCCCGATGAGTAGCCAGAACCATTAAGAACACTATGGAAGCATAATGCCAAGACTTGGGTCAACATGTCAATTGGCATAAGTCAATAGTTTTCTTCTTCAACATAGTTGTGTGGAAGCAACGAGAGATTGATAGGGTCCTTGACCTCAAAATCAATAAATTGTCAGGAAAATACCTGGGTGTATCACTTTTTTCCAAATCTTGTAAGGCAACTTTGTGGGAATCTCTAGTGCAGAAGTGCTTAAACAAGATTGAATCTGTTGGCCCCATGGTTGTCATTGCACCAGAAAGTCAACCTGTTAATGCCCCTATTGCCCAATACAATGTAAGAACCCTAGTTCTCCCTAAGCTAATTTTGCAACTGCTGGTTTGATTTTTTTTTTTTGTGTTTGAAAGTTTTCTTGAAATATCCACCAGATAATCAATAAAATTTACAGAGCAAGGAAATGTTGAAGCACAAATATAATATTATTTCAGAGTTATTAATGTTGTGAAATTATATTGAAAGCATTCATACCCGGAAACAATCTTCTGATCTTGAAAAGATGATGTAACCCTTATTCTGAATCTCTCTTGTAATTCCAATGAACCACAATGTTGACTCCTGCATGAAGCCGATCCACAAAGCAGCCTTTAGATGGTCTTTCACACCCTCAAGTAGCTGATACAATGAAGAAGCTACGCTCTCCAATGCCAAAATATGCAGAAATTGCAAAAACCCTAGGTTTCTTCCTCTCCACAGCGAAAACACTTCAAAAGCCAAATATCAAAATCCCGAATGAATACAATAGTCTTGGTTGATCCCCTTTTCTAATCTATCAAGAAGAAGTCGACCCATCTAGAAGCTTCTTTTCACTCAAATAAAATCATATTAAATGTGCATTTAGACTTTATAAAATAACTCCTTCAAGTGGGCGCCCTTTTAATTAATCATTTAATGTGCTTTAAGTCATTAAATAGCCCCTTTAGACATAAAGTTATAACTTTATAATATACTTTTAATGATTAATTATTATTAAAGTCACCTTTAATAATAGTTAAATAATATAACTTGCACATTAATTCTTATTTCGCTAGGCCAACTGAAAACTGAGATCAACACTGAAATCATCACACATCCAGGTGCCTTACTATAAATAGAAATACTGGACTCTACTAACCTGCTGACTTACTATAAATAGTAAGTGTGTGAAACTGGGTCCTAAATCACCAAACGAAGGCCAACCTGAACCAAACTCTGCTCTGAAGGAGAAGGGAACCAAATAACTACCAAACAAGACACTCTGAACAACCCCACTAGCCTACAAGGGTCAAATGATAGGCTAATCCTCCAAGCTCTGATGCTCGCGAAAATGGGGACATTACATACAACCGCCAGACTTAACGGATCCACAGGAGGCGGTTAAGCCATGTCACAAATCCCAAGGGGAGCGCTGACCATCTGCCAACAATCTCCCCCTCAATGTTACCTGAGGGGATTCGAACCCGGAGCCTTTGGCTTTGATACCAATTGTTGGCCCCATGGTTGTAGTTGCGCCAAAAGGTACCTATTAATGCCCAATACAACCGCCCGAGTTCACGGATCCACAGGAGGCAGTTAAGCCATGTCATGAATCCCTAGGGGAGCGTTAACCATTTACCAACAGAATCTTGGAAAAGCAAATAGTTATCTTTGACGAACAAGATCACAATGCTCAAATCAATCATAGCAATCCTTCCCGTCTATTTAATGTCAAGCCTTAGTATGCCCTCTAAAATAGGTGGCAATCTAGTATGTAAGATGCGGGACTTCTTTTTGGAAGGGAGCGAGACTGCAAGAAAAACCCCCTTGCTGCTTGGGACAAGATTAGCCTCCCCAAAGGTGTTGGGGGCGTGAGACTTAGAAAGTTGGACACATAAAATATAGTGTTGGGTGGCAAATTGGTTTGGAATTTGTACTCCAACCCCCAAGCTAAATGGGCCAGAATTCTTCAAAACAAGTACTTGGATGGCCAGGAATCGGAAAGAATTTTAACCACGGTTAATCTGGTGAAAGAATCAGGGATATGGAACTTCTTGCTAGACTATAGAAAGCTAATCCTGAAGCATTGCACTTGGGATATCAAGGATGGAAGGTGTGCCATGTTCTGGGAAGATTCATGGGATGGGGCCCCCGCCCTAGGCACTATCAGGTACTAGATGACATTAGAGCCCCCTCAAAGCCTTGTGGGGTTTGAAGGTCAAAGATAATTTAGAGCCTTGCCTAGTGGAAGGATGAACTAAGTGGAAATGGTGTTCACTGGATGGGCTTGATCTCCCAAAGGCTTAGGTTTCTTGACTAAGAAAAGAACTTGAGAAAAGGGGTGTTCTCATCTCAAATGAAGAGGATGTAATTAGATGGTGTGCTGCCAAATCGAGCACATACAAAGTCAAAATTGGCTATAAGGTGGCTGATGTGGTAGAGGAAAAAGAGGCTTGACCATCTTAGTTGTAGTGGAATGGTTTTTGCCTCCCCAAGGCAGGTACTTTCGCGTGGGTGGCCATACAGAAGAGAATCCTCACTGGGGATAGGCTTAGGAAGTTGGGGATGGCTGGCCTAAACAGATGCATCTTGTACAAGGCTGAGGAAGAATCGACCAATCATCTTCTACTAGAGTGTCAATTCGTGAAGAAATGTTGGAACTTCATCCTAAACAAGTTAAATTGACCCAGCCCCCTCCCAAACAACATCTTGAAACCTATGATCCCCCAAGTTTCCTTGACGGGGACGGTAGGGGATGGTGGGGGACGTGTTTCCAGTACGGGGTAGTTTTGGGCCATTTTTTAGGGGAAGGCAGGGGACAGCGATTAAAAAATAGGAATTTTTTTCAAACTATAGAGAAATTTCAAATATTCATATCATAACATTGATAAAGCAATCATCATAGATAGTGTAGAAGATTAATACATAACATTAGACTTGAATTAAGATTTCACATGAGAATTGACGAACCAATTAAAGAAATTCAAATGCTTTCATTGTCAATGTGCATACATATTATATAGGAATTATAACAAAATGCCCAAAGGCTCGAAGTTTCAACTATAAAATGACAAAAACATAGACAATATATGGCTCCAAGTTAAATGAGACTTTTGCATAGGTTTTGAGGACTTAGGAAGGACATTCAAATGGGTTTGAAGTTGTTGGCCCTGCTACACTCCCACTCCCTGAAGAACCCCTAGTGGCTGCCATACTTCTAGGTCTACTTCTTTCATGCATTTGAACCTCAACCTCCTCAATATCATTACTAATACTCTCACTGCTGCTCATGATTTTTTTTGGTTAAGAATTGAAAAGAGAGTTGCAAGTTCAAATAAAAGAAAAAATAAACTCCCAATGCCCTTCGTATGTGGTACAAAAATTGAAAAAAAACTTGAAAAAATGGAAAACAAATTGAAAAAACAAAGGTAAAATGAAGAACTTACCTTTAATGGAGTAGATTTGATGCCCTACTCTCCTCTTTCAACTATTGTTCTCTCCCCGTTCACTTGCCCCTCTTCAACTCGAGTTTGCAAATGTCAAAATGAGAATGTTTTTTTCTTTTTGGTTGTTTTGATAAGTGAAATAGGTTTAGGTTTTGTTTAAAGGGATCGGGGGCGTCCTTGTGGTCCCCCCATCCCTTTTTTATTTAAAAATGTGTATTTTTGCAAAATAATAAAGTGAAATGTTGTTGGGCCATAGCCTGCCTTTTTTGGGGCATTTTGGGCACGTCCCCCTTTTTTTGCACCGATCAAGGATGGAGGGGGGACATTTCCAAGGCGTCCCCAAATCCCCGAAACGTTTCCGATGCGAGGACAAGGGTACCAAGGTAGGGGATGCGTCCCCAAGGAGCACTACTTGAAACTCTTTATAGCCTAGCCAACGCTCTACAAGAAATCCTTCTTGGCCAATCTATGGATCGCAACACCTTCCTTGTATAAAAAGAAAGGAATCGCAGATTTTTTCAAGACAAATTGTTGGATTTGGGTCCTTTCCTGAACAAGCTTGAAGGTGCAATTGTGGAAGTAATCAACAATGTGGTTGGGAATCAATCCATGAAGAATAAAGCTTTCTCCCTATGGGACAATGAGATGTTGAAATCTT
Organism: Sequoia sempervirens; assembly: GCA_007258455.2. Lineage (NCBI taxonomy): Eukaryota > Viridiplantae > Streptophyta > Pinopsida > Cupressales > Cupressaceae > Sequoia > Sequoia sempervirens. The sequence goes on along the minus strand of VDFB02015537.1, from coordinate 446,634 downwards.
GGGTTGGGTTGGCTATCCCCCTATTCATGGGGTTGGTGGAGTAAAATCCCCTATGACAGCAAGGGCAAATACAATGTAGATTCCCTTGAAGGAAGGATGGATGAAATTAAATTTTGATGGCGCTTCATGAGGGAATCCAAGGGTCTTCAATGTCGGATCTATCTTCAAGGATCAAAATGGGGTTGTTTTAAGCAAGCTAACTATCTCGTTGCCTCCCAAGACGAACAATGAGGCAAAGATGCAAGCTCTGTGTATGGGCTAACCAAAGGCAAAAGACTCGAGATCAAGAAATTATGCATCGAAGGTGATTCCCTTCTTACAATGAATGCCTTGTGTAGGCAACGAACAAGTAATTGGAAATTAAACAAATGGTTGTCAGATTGTGTGAAGTTGCTCAATTTCTTTGAGGACTTCACTACATCGCACATCTACAAATAAGGCAATAAGGAGGCTAGCACGCTTGCCAATGCAACAACTAATGGGGTAGTGGGTCCTTGATGAGTTGATGGACAATGATATTTTTTCCATGCACCATGATGGTGTACCTTCTCCTAGCCTTTATTTGACGGCAGGTGATTTCATTGGGAATGTGGTCCCTTGTGGCAATGGGACATGTGTAGTCATGTTACCTTGGTGTCTATGTGCCAAGTGGATCTTTTCTTCAACCAAACCAACTTGCATTTATATTCAGGACTCTTCGACTCGTGGGGTGATGTGCGAAGGATTGTGACAGGGACGATGCAAACTTTTCCCCACTAGCTCTGTAACTCACCCAACATACAAAGGACTTAGACGGGGCATATTTTAACTCGCGCGGGCTCAATGTGAAGCATTCATTCACTGTGGTGGTTTGGCTCTAGCCTTGCGCTTATAGATACATGCTCAAGGCAACAAATGGCCTTTCTTGGGGCCATATTAGACCAATGGCTAAAGGTGATACTCAGGGAGCATAACATTCTCATCCTGCAAGTGATTAAATGGGTTTTGGGTGCTAATTTCTTGGTGGAAGATGGCCGCCATTGTATTGGCACGGACATTTCGTCTCGCTTTGTAGTGTCTTTACTAGATCTCAGCGAGCTGAGTGAGACAGTCTGTATGCTAACTTTATCTCTATTCAAGAAGATCTATTTGGGAGGCATGGAAGAGGTTATTTGCGTTGCACATCGAGGGTTGGTGTTCCTGGGTTGGTAACATTCTTAAGGTTTTGGTGGATGGTGAGATCATTGAGTGGTTCCCCTTCCTGTCTAATTTTCACACCATGACCCTGATGCAGCACAAGGTCAAAGCCAAACAAAGTTGTGATTTTCTCAAACAGGTCACCAATCTAAAACCCGTCTTTGACCTGGACTGGCTCAACGATTTTGCCTGCCTGGTTGTGGATGATGATACTTAATGCAACTACTTGTTTGTAATAGTGACTAGGCTCAATGGTAGCTATAGCAATTATAGTAGTATCTTTCAATCTCGGAATTTGTTTCTATCCGATGATAAAAACACTCGTTACCAGGTGAAGTAGTACCTGGTTTTGAATTGCAAATTTTGTAAATTCTCTTTTTGATTAATAGAACAGTGCAGCCCTAGCTACAGCTCACTTACCCAAAAAATAAACAAAAAAGAAATTAAGATTAAATAAAAAAAATTAAAGAACTAAAAATTAACATACTACAATTTAAAAATTAATTACTCCATTTAAAATTAACAAAGTATTAAATATATTAAATCACTATAATTTATTATAAAAAATAATACGTAACAATTTAACTTTAAAATTAAATTTATATTCAGATTTTAAATAAATAAATTATTTAATAAATCTTTTTTAAATAAATATTAAATTATAAATAAGAGATGTGGGAAATTTGGCGAATGTGCGAAGAGGAGCGAAAAATGTAAGTAGACTTGGGAGGACATGTATGGGGTGATGTTGAATTGGAAAACCGTGCGAATGGAGAACTTGCAGAAAAATGGCAAAATGAAGGAGAACATGTGCCGCAGTGGGTTTTTGAGGGTGGAAAATGGGTGGATAAATGCCACCCGGGATACAGAAGGAAAGAACAATGATCCAAGTGGAACTGAGGTCGAGGAGCGAGAAGGGGACAAAGGCATTGGGTGAACAAACCAGCACTCCCATGGATGTGTACACGGGATTGGTATCGAAGACCTAGAGATGGTATTGGAGGTCGTAGGAATGCGGCCCAGCATCCAAACACCAACACGCTGAATGGTGCAAACCAAAGGTGAATAGAGGACGGTAGGCATGGGTGGTTCTAGGAAAAAGGGCATCCGAGGGCAGACTCATCCGCTAACTGGTGTGACAAAATGCATGGAAGCAAGGAGCGGACAAGCATGACATGGAAAGGGAAGGAAAAGGTGATTGCGGATGAAGGACCGTCACACCAATATGTGGATCTAATTGGTAAGTCTCCTGCCCTAATTACTTCAAAGCATTCTGTCAATTTGGATAAAGATAGAATCAGAAATTCAGTAGGAAAACTGAAGGAAAGAGGAGTTTTTGTAAAATGGTATGGAGGGTGGTGCGATGTAGCAAGAATAGGAAGATGGTGTGATGAAAAATGGGGTGTTAGGGTTCAAGTTAGGGCATTACCAAACGATTTCTTCCTAGTGGAACTTCCTACCATGGAGAAGAAAAAGGAAGCCATGCTCAGTGGTCCGCATTATCTAAATAGTGCAGGAATACATATGATAGAATGGTATCCGAATTTTGATCCATGGAAACACACAATCCAGGAGGGTTCAGTATGGGTTAGGTTGTATAATCTACCATTACAAGTATGGGAGGATGAAATTCTGCTTGAAATTGGGGAAAGCATAGGTAAACTAATATTACTAGAGAAAGATAATGAGGATAGATGTCTAGTCACATATGTCACAATCTGCTTAGGGATAACTCTAGGGCAGGTGCTTCCGCAAGAGATAGAAATTTGCATGGAGGGAAGGTTTCGAAAACAAAGGGTAGAGAGGGAAGACCAAATAAAATTGTGCCCCATCTGTAAATCGAAAGACCATGGAAATCTGGAATGCAATGTGAAATTGAGGGTTAACAATGCAAATGGATATGAATGGGATCAAAGCAGTCTAGGCTCGACAAGTGAGTTTACAAGGGGGAAGCCAGGAACACAACCGAAGTGTATGAAGATCCAGTTGCAAATTCAATGGGTAGGGAGTACCAAACAGAGAATGAAGGGATGTTGAAAGACCAAAGGTGGAGCATTTTGGGTGAGCTAACGGTAGAAGAGTTGTGTGGAGTAGGGGCAGACAATTGGTAGACAAATAACACCCCTCCTACCATGGAAACAAGAACAGAACTGGAGGAAATATCAAATGAAATCGCAATCATAGGGGATTCAAAAACTAGGATGAGTGAAATGGGCCTAGGGAAAGAAACTAGGACAGTAGAGGAAAAAGAAGTAGGGGAAGAAATGTTAAACTCAGTGCAAAATACTTCACAAATTGATGGGAAAGAGAGTGAAATGGAAGCTGATTCAGATGAGGAAGATTCAGGGGAGGCTGAGGAAGGGGAATTGATGGAGGAAAGGATGTTGGAGCAGTCATAGTCGAAAATAAAGAAGCCAAACATCAAGCGAAATGGGAAGAGGGGACCCAAAACAAATAAGGCAAAACTGGAGATTGCAGCAAATGCAATGGGGCAAAGGAAACTAAGTTCAATCCTTCCCCAGGGGCAATAAAGATCATAACATGGAATGTTAAGGGCATTAATGCCCCTAACAAATGGCGCTTAATCAAGCGTCAAATCAATCAATCCAAGGCAGATATATTCCTATTGCAAGAAACTAAATTGAGTAGGGAAGAAGGTGTTAAGACGCTTAGTTGGTGGAGGCAATGGAAAGGTGTATTTGTTGGAGCTGAGGGTGCATCAGGAGAATTGGGGTAATCTGGAACCCTTTAATAGTTTCAAGGGAAGTGGTAATGGAAAATGGAAATTGGGTCGTGTAGAGTTATAGATCATTGCAGAGAAGTGAGCGTTTCTTCATTATAAATGTGTATGGACCAGTGTCCACAGTGGAGAAGAGAATCCTATGGCATCAAATAATGGATTGTTTGGCTAACTTTTGTGGGGTGAGAGGAATCATAGCAGGAGATTTCAATGCCACACTAAACAATGAGGGAAAAAAGGGAGGCTTGGGCCACATAACGAATGTCCAACAGAACTTCCAAGACTTTGTAGACAGCAATCATTTGCAGGACCTGCAAACAAAAAATGGAATCTTCACCTAGTCAAATAGAAGGAAAGGTTTCACCAACATGGCTGAGAGGTTGGACAGATTCTTGCTTTTTGGTGATTGGGGTGGCCAAAATGATCTTAGCGAGGCGATGATTCTCCCTTACACAAGGTCAGATCACTTCCCTGTCCAGTTAGCCATCCTACTTGATGAGCCACCAAAAGGAAACCCATTCAAATTTGAGAATATGTGGCTCAAAGATGAGAGTTTGCCTGACTTAGTTGCGGCTTGGTGGGATGAAATTAAGATTGGAAATCACTCTCATCTTTTCAAAATCAGCAAAAAGTTGAACTTTGTCAAAAACAAATTGAAGGAATGGAACAAGGTACCTTTTAAGAATATTTTCCAAGAAAAGGAAAGTGTAGAACAAGATCTGACAGCACTAAATGAGCATATCATCGAGAAAGGGATGGGAAGTGAAGATTTCTAGGTGGAAAAGGCATTAAAAGGGGAATTGGCGGAGATTTTGAAAAGGGATGAATGCTTCTGGCAGCAAAAATCCAGAGAAACATGGCTAAAAGAAGGGGACCGGAATACGAAATACTTCCATAGAAAAACTGTGACAAATAGAAGCAAAAACATAATAACAGAAATAAAGAAAGCGGATGGAAGCTTAACTCAATCCCTAGAGGAAGTAAACAAGGAATCGGTAAGTTTCTTTGAAGCAATTCTAAACAAAGAGGCACCAGTGCACAGATTGGAGCAGGGCAGACTCCTTAACACCATTCCCAACATAATAAGTGAGCAGCAGAATAGGCTTTTGTATCAGAAGATCAGTAAGGAGGAGGTGAGGATGGCAACTTTCCAACTCAACCCAAACAAGGCCCTGGGTCCAGATGGCTTTCCTGCTGGATTCTTTCACAAGTTTTGGGATATAGTGGGCAATGACCTATATCTGGCTGCAAAAGAGTCTAGGAGAAAGATGACAATGTTAGGTGCAATTAACCATACTTTTTTGGCGTTAATTCCTAAGAGAAAGGATCCGCAATCCATGGGTGACTTCAGGCCAATTGCACTTTGCAACACGGTGTATAAAGTAGTAATGAAAATCATTGCCAATAGACTTAAGGAGGTACTAAATGCAGTCATTTCAGAAGAGCAAAGTGGGTTTTCCCCCGGGAGGTCGATTGTGGAGGGCATTATCATTGCACATGAGACCTTGCATTCGGCCAGGAAATCAAGAGAGGCCTATATGATCCTTAAATTAGACATACTAAAAGCATATGACTTGGTTGATAGGCAATTTCTGTTAGAGGTGTTGAAGAAATTGTTGGATCTCAGTTGTGTTTCTTGGTTTGTTCATGGTTTGTCCTTGATGACAAAATCACTTTCTTGGTTCTCATGGTCTGACAGTTTCAGATTTAGTCTATCAGGATCTTTATGCTTTGATATGATACATATTTGATTCTCTTGGCTATTACAGATGGTTAATCATTATGATTCAAGTTCATGTTGATTCTCATGAGAATTCTGGTTCAATGTTATGAATGCTATTCTTTTGCAAATGATTATAATTAAATCGGACTGACAGTGTTGATAAAGTTTGACAGGTTATTCAGATGGTGTTCATTGTGACAGGACAAGCATTAGCTTCTGTGATAAATGATATAGTTATCTTGACAGGACTCAGGTTGATCATGGAACAGTTGGTTTCATTTTGACAGGTTGACCCCTCTTTATTGCACGACAAATTACTATACACTCTTCAGCTTCAGATCTATGAAATTGTTACCCTCTCATGATCAGTTTGGTTATTGTTTCAATGGCTCCATGAAACTTGGATTAGTGACATCATTGCTCTAAAGCCATTCTGAACTCACTTTTTGTTTGAAGGCATTGTTTTCATCTTGGTTCAGGTATCTCACTTACTTAATGGTTTTTATTGGCTCACATGGCACATTTTTAATATTATACTCAGAGTCTCCAATGCTCGAGCCTAGACATCATGGTCGACAATCCAAAGGAAAATACATTCACTATAAATTATCATCGGGCTAAATGTTTATTTGGATTATTTAAAAGTCACTATAAAGTGACATGGCATCGACAACTTGGTAATAGTGTTTCAAGTGATAATGTGCAGCGACATTTGACTTTTAATGACCATATTATGTGATATCGATTGTTGATTTGAATCGATGTGGCAGTGATTTTATTGTCGGCCTCCTTGGTAAAATGTTTGACTGCAGACTTAGAAGAGCTATGATCATTTGATAATAATTATGTTTGTTTTTCGGACTTCAAATACTATTATGTTTTGACTAAGGCATCGAATGGTTTGAAGAAAAGTTAGGGCAAACATTGTTTATCATTCTTTGGCAAGGGTATGGAACCCTAGCCATGCCACCGCCATGAGAGTGGTCTCTTCTCTACTGCGAATCTGCTCTCAGCTCTCTCTGTCATCACTTTTTGTTGCAGAAATCAGCTCATTATGAGAGCTCAGTCAGCATATGGGATTTCTCTATGCATGAAAAGATTTTGTCGATTGTGTTCTTTCAAGGGAAGTCAATGGGAGTTACAAACCTGGGCAGTTATTGTGGTTGGCATCGAATCTCTGGTATTTATTTGTTTTTCATGCTGCTTGAACAGGTATCACATCCATCATTTGATATTTATGGCTGTCATTGTTTTTGCTCGAATAAGGAAAAAGAAATAAATGGGCTTTCATTTATCTCTGTCAGAAATGCTTGTTTTGATTTCAGTTATTCTTGGCTGCATTATGGGCAGTTTGAAAAATTGATTTACTGTTGGTATTTTGTAGAGATAAGGGTTCGATTCTCTTCCAATCTGACTCAGCAGTGAAGGTTTATTGTCATTATTTTTGTCTTCTAAAACGGCTCTTTGCATTTCGGTTACTTATGAAGCAAATGATGCCCTGATAGATTATTATTATTCTTGCATTGAGGGTTTATGATTTTCAGTTGATGGGCAGTTGTGCATTTTGAAAAATCTGTCAGTTTCATTATGAAATTATTTCATACGTTTCAAAAATGATGGCTTTCTACATAAAGTTTTCTGAAAATAGATTCAAATGGCTATTTTTTAAGGAAATGATATTACTTGATCTAACTCTTGCAGTTTGAAAAGGGAGCATTGATTTATTCCTGTCAGAGTTTATTACAGCCTACTGTACAAGCTTTACTCGTGATTATTCACTATTTGCTGATCATCATTCTACTGGCTCTTTTTCTAAAAACAGAATAAGGGTTTCTAATTCCTTTGAAAAACATTTTCTATGAAGACTCATTGGCAGACATATATGAAAAAGATATATAAATACAGTGTTTTGAACACTGTAATACTACTGATGTGATTCTGTGATATCATAACTTGTAGTTGTATCAAAAATGAAATAGTGAAAAAGCTCTGTTATAAAAAGCTTGAAAACATGATGCAGAGTAATATTATAAAAACCTTGTTTATTTAATATTTTAAGGATTCATGTTGAATCTTTAGGGTATTAGATAGAGAGGTATGAGTGAGCTTATCTAAGAAACAGAGAGATCCTCTGTGTTATTGTAATTCAGAAATCTGAGTAAGGGGTTGGTGCTCCTTGAGATTGGTGTCTCTAAATAAGGGGTTGGTGCTCCTTGAGTTGGTGCTCAGAAATTAGCCTGTAAGGCATTGTTAACAGTGGTTTTTGAAGATTAAGCCAGTAAGGCAGTTTAGGAGTGGTTTTTCTACCCCAGGAGGGTTTTCCACTCGGCAAATCCTTTGTCTTATGGTCTCTTTGTTTTGATGTCATAATGCTTATTGATTGTGATAATTTTTATCAGTCTGAACATTGTTGAATGTTAGTTCCTTCATCTCTGCAAATATTTATTTTAAATGTCTTTGCACAAGTCATTGTTGAAGAGTCTAATTCAAAAGGAAGCATAAAAGTTCTCATTTGATTCATTGCTCAAGAATTGTTATAATTTGCTAAAGGTGTTTGTTGTCTCAATACCTTTCTTGTGTCATTTTGTTGCACTGTTGTTGCAGTGTCTTAGAAAGCTGCATTCTAATCAGTTGTTTAAGAAGTGAGTCAATAATGTTGATCTTCATTTGCATAGTCTTATGAGTTACACCTGCACTGTCATCATGCTTTGATTGTTAATCAATGTCAGCCATAATTGTTTTGGCAAATGCAAGATATCTCACTCAAATCAGATTTGCATAAGTTGTCTAATGGACTGAGTTAATGTTGTCATATCTTTGTTTACCCCTTTTGATAAATGTTGTCAAAGTGATTACTCTACTCTGTTGTTGATAGAAAAGGAAATCAGAATTAAAAGTCTTATTCAAAAATTGAAAAAGTTTAGACACTGATTCACCCCTCCCCTCCCCCCGCCCCTCTCAGTGTCTGTCCATAACTCCAACAGAAATTTGCTTTCAATGAGGACTAGATTAACTGGGTCAAGAGCTGCATTTCATCGACCAAGTTCTCAGTCATGATAAATGGTTCAGCTCATGGCTTCTTTGCATCCACTAGGGGAATAAGACAAGGGGATCCAATATCCCCCTTTCTCTTCATCATCATGGTGGAGGCCTTGGGGAGAGGCATCAATGCCCAAAAACGTGAAGGCAAGTGGCAGGAGGTGACAGTGGCAAATGGCTTGGACACAACAACGCATCAGCAATTTGTTGATGACACAATCCTCTTTGGAGTAGCCAGCAGAAAGGAAGCTAGAACAATCAAGAACTACCTAGATAGTTACTGCCTGGCATCCGAGCAAAGCATAAATTGGAAGAAATCAGAGGTATTTTTTCTCAACACTCAGGCAAGCCTCCAGAGAGAATTGGCAAGGATATTTGGATTGCGGGTGGCCAACTTTCCTGGCCGCTTTTTGGGCATGCTACTTTTTATTGGGATCAACAAAAGGAACTGTTGGGAAAGTCTAGTTAATAGCTACAAGAACAGATTGGAGTCATGGAAAGGGAAATGGTTGTCATCGGTAGGAAGACTTCAATTGGTCAAGGCAATCCTCTCCGCCATTCCGGTTTACTCAATGGCATGTTTGAAAATCCCCAAGGCAATTGAAGAAAGCCTCAACCAGATTTTTAGGAAATTCTTTTGGAGTGGCACTAGGGAGTAGCAGAAGTACTCATTAGTTGCTTGGGAGAAAGTGTGCACTCCCAAAGAGGCTTGGGGGGCAGGACTGAAGCAACTCACTTTAATGAATCTGACCATGGGGGCCAAACTGGTTTGGGGCATGTATGCAAAAGGAGATCAGAGGTGGGTCATGGTCCTTAGAAGGAAATACTTGGATTCGGAATGCCCAATGCGCATTCTAACCACTGTGGATCCGTCGAAGGGGTCTGCAATTTGGAATTACATCTTGGAATGCAAAGATATTATAGCCAAACATGTAACATGGGAGGTAAGAAATGGTCAAAGTAGATCTTTTTGGGGGGACTCCTGGGGTGGGCAGAAGCCAATTGCAGAATACCCCAACTTAGAAAACATCAAAGCTGAGACGTCCAGAATATGGGGGACAAAGTTCTGCAACTATGGGAAAATAGTTTGGCGAAATGGGGTGCGTCATTGGGAATGGCATTCCTTGCAAGATTTAGTTGCCCCTCAAGATCAAAAAATGGCTCTTATAGAGATTCTGAAAAGCAAAACCTTTGTCCCAACAGAGCAGGAAGATGTAATCAGATGGTGTGGGTCGAGCAATAGAGAATACAAGGTGAAATTGGGGTACAGGGTTAAGGAAATGGCCCTAGCAAGACAGAATTGACCGAGGAAACTCATCTGGGGCAAAAATTGCCTTCCAAAAGCTGGGGTCTTCTCCTGGCTAGCCTTGCAAAAAAGAATTCTGACAAAGGATAGATTAGCTACCTTCAGGATACAGGGTCCTAGTAGGTGTGTTCTTTGCAAAAGTTGCAATGAATCTACAGACCACATTCTATTGACATGCCCCTTCACGGACAGGTGTTGGAAATTCTTCATGTCCAAGCTAAACTTTCAAATCTCGACTCCGATGGGACATTGTGGGATGGTTCAATATGTGGACATTGTGGGATGGTTCAATATGTGGCCTCTTCCAAACAAGAAGTCTGTGTTTGGGAGCATTTGGGAAGTCACTCCTTCAACCATTATTTGGGAGGCATGGAAAGAGCGCAACTGGAGAATCTTCCAAGGGAAAGAAATGGAGTATGAGCGGCTCTGTGACAAAATTGACAAAATTGAAGGAGTAATCACTAAATTAGTTAATGAAGCAGTGCGAGGCAAAGCAAGCAAACAAAGAGTGTTTACAAGTTGGGACGACAGAATTTCAAAATTCTTCACCGGGTTGAAAATCCCAAAATTAGGCGGGAACAATGTTAGCGGTCAAACTTTAAAAAAGAGGTCAGAAGTCAAATGGCTACCTCCGAAGGATGGGTGGATAAAAATAAATTTTGATGGCACCTCTAGGGGTAATTCGGGCCCAAGAGGTGCAAGGTGTGTTGCACGTGATAAACATGGGGTAGTTCTAGCTGACAAGTCCATCAAATTAGGAGAATGCATGAACAATGAAGCAAAATTTAAAGTGGCGTTGATTGGCTTGCAATTGGGAATGGAAGTTGGCACCAAACGAATACACTTGGAAGGTGACTCACTAATAACGGTTAACACCATCCGACTCAACTCAACACCGAATGGGAAACTAAACCATTGGCTCCATCCCATAAGAGATGTGTTGACAAGGTTTGATGCCTTCCAAGTGAGCCACGTGTAGTGGAAGGGAATGAGATGGCCAATGGTCTAGCCAAGGTAGCGGCAGAAAGATCACGAGGTAATGATGACGATATGGCTGGCCTCATACACAGATGACAGGACAAGCCTCATAAATGGAAGACACACGGTAACTGGCTCTCCGAGTACGACTACTAAGCTTATGACATTGGAAATGACTAATCCTAAAATTGGCAATAAATTTGTGGCATGGATGTTTACGAATGAATGGTGTAGATGGTGGCCAGATCTTTAAGAGTAAATTGCGAATCAGTTGAAATGCTTTGGACGGTACGCTACTTGATACGGCTATCATGACGGTGTTGTACCCAAACCAAATTTTTTGCTTCATTAAGGCATTTTGCTTAAAATAGTCTAAACATTGTAAAAATGTCGTCAGAAGTCGATTTTTGGGCAAATCAAGTATGGGCTTTTAGTCAATTTGATGTTTGGAAGATACTGGTAAAATTTGAAAATTTTGAAAATTAGGGTTTTTGGACCCCTACTTTTCGATCAAAAACCCTAAAAATTGAAACTTGTCAGAATTGACTGAAAATTTGTTTTTGATTGGCTTATTTCACTTCACAATTACAGTGGTGAAGTCGGAATCAAGAAAAAATTAGTTTAAGTCTGGTGGGTGGTTTTCACTTTTTCAAGTGAAAAGTTAGGACCTCTGAGGTCGTCAATGGCAGATGGCCAGATACCAGGTGTTGAAATCTAAGCTTAAAACGCTTCAACGAAGATTCTATGGCGAGATATGTTCAAAATGATGCTTCATCATGGAGGGGATTTTCGTCGAGGTGAAAATCATCGAATTTTTTATGTTTGGAAGGAAAAGAGCCCCTGGAGGCCAAGGGCGCCCTAGATTTCAGAGGCCCAGATTACCTTTCCAGGATTTGTCACTTCCAAGAAGACTTCTCTGGAATACTGTCAGCTTCGCAATGAGCCTACCAACTAGCCCAGAAGACTTGTCTAGCACCTGAAACTGGGGATTGAACGAGAAATGAGGGAGATGAAAATTTGAATAACACTGGAGCAAAAAGCACGCCTGCTAGCCAAGGGCGCCCATCTTTTTCAGGTACCAGATGAAAGTTTATGACCAAATGATACCCAGGATGTTTGTCTCAGACTTGATCAGGCTTCGCAACGAATCCGTTAGCGGGTTAATCTGAATTGCTGAACTGTCAGAATCAAGAGTCAAAAGTAAGGTTTTATCATGGTCAAAATGTCTTGAAAACAGAAAAAGAGCCCTTGGAGGTCAAGGGCAACCAAGGTTTTTGATCCTCAAATGCAATTGTTTGGGTTATCTCAGATACTCATCCTGTTTGTGTTGCTTTCAGCTTTCGTTGCATACCTCAGCCGGGTCAGAGGACAAGTTAGTCGCCTGCAACCAGGGATTAAGTGGAGATTCAACCAGTCGGAAAAATGGCTGTCTGGGAGGAAAAGCAGCCGTGGAGGCCAAGGGCGCCCATGTTTTTCAACTACCAGATGATGTTTTTAGGAAAAGTGCTCTCCAAGAGATCATGTTCAGAATTGAGCTAGCTCCGCAGTGAGCCTATCAACCAACTCTAAAGTTTTGCCAGTTGCCCAAGAACACAAGATGAAGTAAGGTCAAAATCACCTTCAAAATGATGAAAATGCATGAAAATTGACCAAGTCTGAAGTAGAAAAGTGCCCCTAGAGGCCAAGGGCACCCTGAATTTTGAAGCCTCTAATGTCATATTCAATGTTTGCGGCCTTAAGGAGCTCCTTGTCAGTTTTGATCCTGCTCTTCAATTAAACTGTCAGCCAGTCTTCCGGACACATCAATAAATCAAAATCAGCGATTGAACATAGGCTCCGATGACGTTTGTAAATTGAAATTTTTAGGATAATTTCCGAAGTCTGGAGTAAAGGCGTCTAAAGTCAAAGTTTGACTTTTTGAACTCAAGTGTATGGGCCGCCCAAAAATGGAGGAGTTAGTTAACTGAATTTAAATAATATTAAAACTTCAATTACACTTCTCAAGTCAACTTCAACAGGACTTGATTTTTGCTTGCAAATGGCAAATTTATTTTTGCAAGCACAGTTAATTGAAGTGCATGGAGGTGGCGCCCAATTTAGGGCTTATTTTTCATTCAGTTAACTAAGTTTGAGGTCCAATCAGAAGGTGGCGCCTAAATTTAGGAAATTGCATGCATTTGTGACGCCTTTCTTCATAAATTTTATTTATTAAGGCATTTGGGCATCCATTATTCTCATCACAGGTGGAAGCAAACACATATTTTCTCGAGCAACCAAAGATCTAAACGCGCTACAGGGGATATTTTTCAATGTTCTTCGAAGTGCCAGGTCCAACTTGTTCAGAGGATTTATTTTTCAGACTTCATTTTTCGAGTGCATGCAGACTTCATCAAATCCAATTCAAGCATAAACGTCATTTTCAGAGGCAGAATAATAACTTCTATTTTCTATCTCTAAAATTCTTCTATCCTCGTTTTAGGTTTTCTCTCACATGTCAAAGTAAACGGCATAATTTTCAAAATCTGATCATCTGGGTTCACTTATTTTAGTGTCAGCAGCAAAACCCATGTTTCTGAATTTTTCGAGAAAATTGCCCCGTTACTTTACATTTTGAAGTATTGTGCTTTTTACGGAAGACTCTTTTGCATGTGGGCCAAAAACTCACTTTTTCCAAAATCGAATCATCTAGGTTTGCTTAGAATTCCATTCTCTACAAAACCCATGTGCCAATTTTTCTCAGGAAAAATTGCCCCCAGTGCCCCTATAGTCACTGCAGTTCTCAACTGAAAAACCTTTCCATGCCTTAGCAAAACTCGTTTTTTCGAGTTTTTGACAATCTGGGTTTGCTTAAAATTAAATTCTCTACAAAACCCATGTTTCAAAAAAATTCCTAAAAATTCTCCCCCAACTGGCTATTTTTAGCCTCATCTAGAGCCATTCTCAACTTTTTCTGAAGTTTCTCCGAATCTATCCGACTTTATAGTCAAAAATCCAGATTTTCAAAATGCAATTCAACCCAACGGAATACAAGGCCAAATCGGCCTTAGTTCACGACTTTTTGAAAACCTCTGACACAGACTTGGGTCACGTTTATCCAGTGGTCAAATTGAGCACGTTGGAAGGCATTGACAGCACGACAGTCAAGAATCTTGAGCGTTCAGGATTGTTGGTAGCGGCATCTATTCCTATCACGATGTTTGATCTTGAGTTCGTCATTGCTTGCATTAAGCATTACGACTCATCTACAAGACAAATCAAATTAGCCGATGGGAGAGTCATTTGCAACCTCAAGCTGAGAGACGTTGAGAAATGCTTTGCCATTCCACCTCGCTCAGATAATTTTGCTATAGTCCTGGAGGATTGCAACAAAATATGGCAGGAAGACAGGGAAATATCTCAGAGAAAGGTTGCTCAAAGGTAGCTAAAAGAACAAAAAACTAACATGCCAAAGAAGGTTGGGTGTGGAGAGTTCAAGGACGAGATTGCTATCTTGATAACTTTGCTCAACCGGATTACAAGTCAAGAGGAAGCTCAGATTTTCCAACCGTGGATGTTCTATGTCATTTCCCGAATTATCGACAATAAGGAACACTTTGACTAGACTATGTTGATCAGTGAGTGTCTTCACCAACAAATCATAAGATTCCTTAAAATCCACGAGTTTCACATGGTTTCTTATCTTGTCTACTTAATTGCCTTTCAAGGCAATTTTAGGACTTTGAAGACCAGTGGAGCCCTTGGCGTTCAGCACGTACAGAAATACTTCCATCAATTGGAGTTCTCAAAGGCTGAACAAGATTTCAAACAGGTGAATGATCACTTCCTAATGAAGACAGTCAGAGACCTTGATAATGAGATGCACATCAAAATATCAACGGAGGCTAAAACAACAATGGAGAGTTGGGCAAATTGGTTCATCCAATTTCCCACTTTCACATATATTCGAGTGTATGGTTACACCGGAGAACCTCTAATGCTACCAAGATACCCATCAAACAAGGTCCTATTCATGGAGTTCCTAAAACAAGCTCACGATGTTCACTCTTTTCTTCGCAATCGGCATAAGCAAGCATTCACCTTTCCTTTTGGATTGGGTATTTTCAAATGTAAGACAGCTGTTGATTGCAAGTTGATGAGCAACAAGTTGTCAAAACTCCGTCTCCAGTATCTCACTGAGAAGTTCTCCTATGATCCTCTGGGTCATTATGTGGCTCGGTTGGAGCGAAGTCAATCACATAGGCCAGCACTTGAGGATTTTTGGGCCAACTGCGAAGATGAATTTGAAGTGCGCTGACGTCACTATTGCAGACTTACTCTTCCTCAGCTTGTTGATTTCAGAGAGTACTTCAGTGGAGGACTTGTCGAGAGGAGTTATCAAGACTAGCATGTATTTCCTGGACAGCAAGAGAAGGCAAAAGGCAGTTCCGATTTCAAAGCCGCCAATGGTGTTTTCTTCACTACCTTCTACATCAAGGTCAAGACCCCAAGTTAAGGTTATCATGCGTCCACCTAAAGATGTCAAGGTTAGTGGAAACACGAAGGGAAGGAGCACTAGTAAGCAAAAGCAGATTGAGAAGGCACCGGAAGTTCCAGTAGAGCCAGTGGTACAAGCTAAAGCTGGGTCTTCATCTCCTGGTTCACCATTTTCTCCAAGTCCTCCCATCCAAATTGATATTGACTCAGAGCCAGAATTGTCGGTTTGTGAAACTTCAGTACCAGTTGATCCACCAGAGGTCGACACAGCAACAGCAGTTTCTCCTCGAGAAGATAACATTGTGTTGGGTGAAAATTATGTAATCATCTTTTCAATAGATTACACAACCTAGACTTCAGCCACAGCTATGTGAGATAAAATCTCTCCTCTCAGAAAGGGGAGGCGCCCTTCTTACTGCTATCAGAAGCTATAGTAAAACCAATAAAGTACTTACACAATATACACTATACTTACGAAATGGGGGGTGTGTGTCGCATTCACGCTTCTCTCTTTTTTCAGGGAAGATGTTTTACAATGCTTCACTGTTGGAAGTTCTAAATTCACAATAACTCTAAACTAAAAACGAGCAATAATAGCAATATCTCTATCTTGTCAAAGCAAAGCATAGAGATACCAAATGTGATTAATAATAAACAAGTAAAAGAAAAGGGAAAGCTCACGAAGGCACAAAGTCGTTCCGTAGCTTTTTCAATGATGGATCTGTGAGAGATGTATCGTTTGTTGCATTAGAAGCATAAAGTCGTTCCGTAGCTTTTTCAATGATGGATCTGTGAGAGACGTATCGTTTGTTGCATTAGAAGCACAAAGTCTTCTTAGACACGGCAATTCCTCAAACAGCATGAAAGATTACAAGCGCAAAATCTTGTAGATCATTCAACAAAAGTATCCAAACATAAACTTAAATCCAAATAAGGAATGTAACACAAAGTTTACATAAATTACTTGAAGCCCTCAAAATATCATCCACTAATCACCACCAAATAAGATCAATTCATAAGATATTGAATCCAACACAAAGTCTGGTTTGCAATTGTCCTCTTTATTGATCAAATTTCATTCACAAAGTACGAACACAAAGTTTCACAATTCTGCTTCAAAAAGGGCAGCACTTCGTTGCAAAATCCTAAAAGGTAAGCTTTACAATAGAAATCCCTCATATTTATAAAGGAGAGGGATGAGCAAAATTAGGAAATTAGTTGAGAAAAGTTAGGAAAGTTAGGTGAGTTAATTTAGGAAAATCTCACCTAACTTTGACTAAAGTCAAAATGTAATTTGTCTTCAAGAAATTACATCTCAGATTTTCAGTGTAATTACATTTTAAGAAAAGACATTTAAGATGTCAGAAACTATTTACAAGATGCGTAAAGGAAAGCATTACAAAGTTCAACACTGGAGATCAAGAATCTTCATGGTTCCTTGTTTGGGTGCGGAAGTCTTCATACTTCTTCCCGGTCTCCTGCACGAACGTCTCATCCGGACCAACGATGTAATCCACAAGGGTATGAACTCTTGTGATCGATCTCATGGGGGATGAGTGAACCTTTTTGCACTTGTCAAGATGTGTCCTGAGATTATCAATGGTCAGTCCTGTATCACAAATGACATGCATTGAGGTCTTTGAAAAACTGGCATCCTCAACTTGCTGCATGACGGCTTCTTTGTAGATCTGGGATAGTTCACTGGATCAAAAGATGTCACCTTCAGGATCACTTGATGAAATCTGGAGAGAAACTGCAAGGATGGTGAATCAACAGGCATTAGCAGAAAAAGCAGCATTAGGAAGCGTGAAGCGAGCAACGATGTTGAGCAAGTGTGAAACGAACGACGAGGCACGAAAAACGAAGCGGTAGTGGAGAAACGGGGTTTGGAGCGAAGAAAGAACAAGTTGGAAACGTTTTAAGGAAAAACTGGGAAAAGTGTAAGGGCACTAAAAATCTTAGGACAATGCCTTCAGGTGAAATGGCGCTAAAAATCAGCGCCCTTGCACTTTTGGGTGTTTTTTTGGAAAGAATGTGTCAAGGCGTTGAAAAACAGTGCCCTGACACTTAGTCTCAAAGATTTCATGGCAAGTGCAATAGTGGATTTGCAGTGGCGTAAGTTTCCAGCTCAATGAAGAATGAGAGAGAGATGACAAGAATGAAAAAGAAATAACCTAAAATCACTTTTAAGTGATTTGTAAGTGAAATAGAAGAACAAAAAGTCACGCATTTAATTAAGGCATGAAAAGTGGAGAAAACTAGAAAAAGTGCAAAACACTGAAAAATCACCGCCCAGCTCAAAAAATGGCTAAGTATGGGAAAAAGTGCACAAGTGCTAAAAATCAGAGCTTGTGCAACAAACTAACTTTTCACTTAAGTGCAGAGGCGCTGAAAAAACCCACCCTTGCACTTTCAACACTTCGAAAATTTTCTGAAAAAGTTAGTGCGCTTTGGTCCAGAGCTTTTGCACTTTTGACACTTAGAAAAAATTTTGAAAATATTAGTGCGCTTTGGTCCAGAGCTTTTGCACTTTTGACACTTACAAAAAATTTTGAAAATATTAGTGCGCTTTTGTCCAGAGCTTTTGCACTTTTCACAATTTCACTAAGTATAAACAATGAGAGTTCGTGAAGATACTCGTTTTGAATGTCTTCACGAGACGAATGCAGAGGGACGCTCAAACAAACTGTTTGAGACTTCGGAAAGCACTTTGAGGTGGATTGAAAATCGCCTCATTTTGCGTGCTTGAACATCGCGAACCTAGGAAACGGACAAGTTTCGTAGGGGGGTTATTCGTGGAACGAGCGCTGCTCGATTCCGTGATAACACATTGATCACTCGTATTGGCTCGAGAGGACTTTGGAAAGAAGGCAAAAGTGTTCATATCAGCTTAATCAATCTGAGTTTGGCAATCCCTATCAGGATAAGTCAAACAAGAAGGTCAAGAAGCAGGTGCACATAGAGAAAACTCCTGAAGCAAAGATCATTGTTGAAGTAGTTACACCACCAAAGGGCAAGAGTCTGGATGAAGTTGTAGTTGGTGATTTCACCTTCGTCAAAGCTAATCTTGCAAGGAGCACTCGACACGTGGATGTGAGCCTCTTTAAGGTTGTTGCAAGTAATCTTGAAGAGCAAGTCATGAAGGACATAGAAGACAAGGCAGCCCTCAAGGCTGAGAATAAGCAACTCCGATAGTATATCTCGGATCTTCTTCATGGAACCTCGAATGTTGCAGCCATTCTTTCACAGCTTCGAGAGACACCTCTAGATCAACAGAAATTGGATCGGTTAGTCAATTGTGGCAAGCTCTTGGATAATTGGATCGAGGATTTGATTATTGCAGGTAGATACCTTCTTACAGAGTTGTATCAGTTGAGGTACATTGCACATGATCTTCGTCAAGGAATCCAGCGGCTTGAATTGACTATGGTAGAAAGCAAACCGAAGGACTTGATTCTTATTTCTTAGTTGGTAGTTGCATACGACGCCATTGTAACAGATGAGGATAAAAGGAAGCTTTTTGCTTGGAGAGAACAACACCTCTTTAGCGTGGAAACATATGAAAGAATCTATACAAAGCTAGATGCAATCAAAGAAGATGTCGCAGGTGCACTCAAACTTGTGAGCGGATTCGTCACTCAAATCCCGTGCCATTATCTTCATGAAGATGGTGCATACGTTGATCTTGAGGCTGTGCAGTCTGAGTTCCAGAATTTGGTGCATAACAGTCTTGATGGCGATCCTGTGGCGGCCAAGTTGAATCACTTCTCGGTGATGTCAACGAGCTTCAACAAGTTAGCTGAAGAAGTCAAGGAGTGCCAGAAAGTGATCAAGGATGGAGAGGAGTTGAGAAGACAGTCTATCATTGTGGATAGCGTTAGAGTGCTAGAAGATGAGACAATTAACGAATTCATGAAGGAGGTGATAGCCCATGATGGCTTGGAGTAGACAGATACATGGATCCCCAGTTATTCCCGAGGATAGAGTCATACACAGCAGTCAACTCAACGTCATTCTTGAGTTCTGATTGTTGATTTCATGCACGCTTATCTCATCTTCGGGATATCTTTTGGAGGAGGTCGGACTTTCAGTTAGGATCCAGTTAACTGATGTTAGTTATCAGTTCACTTTCATTTCAATAAGGACTTGCATGTTGCACACATCCATTTTAGTTTAGTTTAGTTCAGTTAATTGATGGTAGTTTTTTAGTTAACTGATTAGTTGCTTATAGTTAGACTTAGAGAATAAACTCTTGCATGCTTGCAAGACTGATTGTAAACTCAAGGAGATTTTAGGGTTCCCTACTCCTTGAAGTTCTATAAATAAGAGCACTCTTGCTCATTTGTAATTAGCTTTTGCTAGTGATAGCGAACATGTTGTGCCCACCTTGCCTGTAGTATCGCTATTCAGTATCTATTCATTTAGTTAAATATAATTGTTGGTTTGATCATTAATTGTGTTGATAGGTCCTTCATGCAATTTGCTGTCCTAGTTATTATTCTTGTTGTGATTAATAAGCTTTGTTTCATATCTACACCTCAGATAGGGGTTCCTCCTCCTTGGGAATTTAGAAGTAAAGTTTATCGTTTGATGTTGTGATTAATAGTTTTTCTTTCATATCTACACCTCGGATAGGGGTTCCTCCTCCTTGGGAATTTAGAAAGAAGAATTGTCGTTTAAGTGTTGTTTCCAATAAGCTTGTTGCATATCTACACCTCGGATAGGGGTTCCTCCTCCTTGGGAATTTAGTAATTAAGTTTATCGTTTGATGTTGTTACCAATAACCTTCATATCAGCCTACGCCTCGGATAGGGGTTCCTCCTCCTTGGAAATCCTGTTATAAAGTTTATCGTCTAAACATTCCCTACTCCTAAGTCCTCATGCTCTATTTCTCTTGAGGAAATAGGATAGATTAAGCATTAAGTTAGTTGTAGTTAAGATCTGCAAAACCAGAGAAAAACCTTGACTGCAATGTATTGGTTTTCTTAACCTTGTGCCTCTTCCAGCTAAGTCAAAAAGATAGGAATTAGATTAATTTACTTTTTCACGCATATCAACAAAAGAGGGAGCTTCCCCTCCTAATTTGAAGAGCAGTCATTACGCATTGTGCATAGTTGTCCGTTGTCAATACGCACTCCAGAGGTGCGAATTGTAACGCCAACAAATGGGGTATGGCGTAGTTGTTGAAATAGAGGAAGGTGGCAGCATTGTTGCCCAAAGTTGGCTGCTTGATAACTTTCCACGAGGCTGAGAGCAATGGAAACGCCGCTATTCCTAAATACCACCAAGCAACAGCAAGCATTCCATGGCGAAATCACTAATAAGCGGTTGAAGGGGATTGTGGTGTCTTCACATCCGTTAGTGCTCCGAGCGGTCAAGAAGGTTCTGGGTCGGGAATTCTGCTAGCGCACCAAAAGTTTAGGGTTAACACCAAGATTGTGGCCATGTTTCTGGCGATGCTTCTCTACATAGGGGTTTCGAAGGCTAAGGGGAAGAAGCTCTATCATATAGTTTTTTATCACTCGCTGCTGGGGAAAATCGACAAGGCATTGGACAATGTGGATGGCAATCTGCTCATCCCACTGCCACAAAACTATAACATGTCCTTTGGGAATGGGTTGAAGGTGTCAAAATTTCCTATGTTGCGAACATTGAAACCAGCGGAGCATCAAAAGCGTTGGCGTGAGATTGACCGAAGCATCACTTTCCTAATGCGTGCAGCGGAAATCATCAGGAATCGGCCGACTGGATGGGTGCATGACTTTGTGAAGGCGGAAGGTCCGGAAGGGAAAGTCTGGGCAATGAACAATGAAGACTAGGAACTAGGTGCGGGCAAAGAATGGATTGAAAATGATTTTAGGGACATTGAGGAAAAAGCCAGCCATCTTGCACATCAGGTTTGAGATGCGGAAAGCCCTGTTGTGCTAAACGCGATATAAGCCAGGAAGATGCGCGTGGCCAGTGATAGTGAAGATTGAACCTGGGGTGCTAGTGTAGTTTCCTTTTTTGTTTGTCTTTGTGTTGTGAATTCAAGAATTTTCAAGTTTGTGAGGGGCCTGGTAGATGTGTCTACTGTAGGTGTCGGTAGCAAGTCCGTGGCCAGTATAGCCTTCTGGTAATGTAAATTTTGTCTATTAATGGGCTCAACAGAAGATGATGGAGGAATGTAAGTCAGTAGGTAGTCGGTTGGTAAATATGTATGTCTGATGACTGGTTCAAGCTTCTCAAGCATATGTACAAACTTTTTGATAAATACAGGGTGCTGCCCCATATAGCAGCTATTTAACTATCAAAAAAAATATATTAAATTATAAATAAAAATAAACATTAAATATAAATATAAAAAATAATATATTACAATTTATAAAATGTTTAACTTTAAATAAAAAATAAAAAATAATATATTATTAAATGAATCAATAAAAAATTAGAGAGGAAGAAGATACGAAATGAAAAAAAAAATTATAAAATTATAAAACAAATAAAATAATGTAGCATCCAAAAGGTAAATAATAATGTCGGCTTGTGCATGACTTTTTATATTTTCATCATATGAATGAAGGTATAAAATGCTCTACTCGCAAATCATTAAAAATAATTATAAAACTCATTGAAAAAAAGAACCCCATTTCAATTGAAAATCATAGTGAATAAACAAAGATAACCCATAATGACATTCTTGCATGCCTTTCCCCAACGCGATCTCATCGGGTTTGTATGGTTTCCAATGCTCTATTTATGGATTTATGGCAATGCATTTTATCATCTGAACAATTAAATGGACATCAATTTAAATCATGAGAGGTTTTTATGCACACAGGTTCTTCACACCCATATACAACTGTAGAACACCTATCGGTGTTAATTACAAATAAATTTTATTTTAAAAATATGAAAATCACAATTTAATGGTGTATTTAGATGGATCGGTGTTAATTACAAATAAATTTTATTTTAAAAAATATAAAAATCACAATTTAATGGCGTATTTAGATGGATTAACCACTAGAAACTACATAGTATTTATACTTCAAAATTTAATGCATCCTTAAAAGTTGATAGACTATCTTTCAATAGAAATTAGAGGTTCAAGTAGTTGGATACGATCCCAACTAATTGTCAATTGGCAGAGTGTTCAAAATATAAAATTTCAAATGAGCATATAGCAAAGTGAGACATAAAACTTATTTTTGTACCTGATAAAAAATATTTCAATGACAATAGGTGAACCAATGGGACCTAAGCTGAAGAATCTAAAGCAAATGCCTCATATTTTTAAAAATGGTAAAACATTTTGTGGTTGGGCATGTTGCCATAGAAAGCTAGGAAAGTTAACAAAATTGAAGTGAATACCCCATATTTTTACAAATAGTGAAACTTCATGTGGCTGGAAATGTTGCTATAGAAAGAGAGGAATATTGATTCAAATTGTAGATAATTCATGACTATCTCAAAGCTATATTGTTTTACAAGATAAAATGTAATTAATAGCTCTATCAATGATTCAATATGCTTTATCTCATTTTCCTTTTTCCATTTAAGAAACCTAAGAACCCAACCCAATTTACACTTGGGCAGCCACAGTTTCCAAGGAAAAACATCCTTCAAAATTGAATCCTCCCACTTGGTTTTTAGTAAGTTCCTCTACTTTAGATATGAATATACTATCATAAATTTGTATGTACATCCTAAAACTTTGTTGAACTAAAATCCATACTAAAAATTCCTAAATGTCTCGACAACTTAGAGCTCACTGATGTACTATAACCAAAATCTCTTGTCATGTCCCCCCCCTTACGTTGGGTCAGCCAGCATCTATTTAAAGATGTTTTTTTAACACCAATATTTAATACATACTTAACTATAAAATCAAAATCAAAATTAAATTAAATAAATATAAAATAATGATAAATAAGTATTTAAATAAAATAAAATTTAAATTTTGAAAAATGGAGCCTATTTTTGGGTCCCAACACCAATGATAAACAGATATATCTTACGTTTTGCTAGCTAGGTGAATGCATCTGGAAAATTTGATAAGAGATTTGGGAAGAAATTCCTGAGTTGGATGGCTAGGACGAAAAGCCCCAATACCCTAGCAAGTTAGGGCAAACCCATAACCTAATCTGATCAATTATCCTATTTAAACTGCTATTTCTTTTCCAAGTTACAGTGAGATCCTTAATTGGTTTGATCTGCAGTGGCCACCAATCTTTGAAGGGATAGCATCATCATTAAATTAGGTCATAGGGTACTTAGATGTTGATCTAAATCTTCCTGCCACCATTGGATCATTAGGAGGTGTGCTTCATTGGATAGTTGACTGATATTATGAGGAGACTAGGCGACTGCAACTACCAACAACAGGGCACACTCACCACCAATTCTGACTTGAGATCGCTGTCATAAGCTAGTATCCAAAGGTGCACAACCTGCCAAATCTAAGGGTTTGTATTGAACAACATAGTGGAGAGTTTGTCCTACATCAATTGGAAATTTTGATCACCTACAACAATAATTTGGGTTATATTTCAGTCCTAAACCCTATAAAGGGCATAGGCAAAGAGAGGTGTATTTTCTTATGAGCAGATCCTAGCATAATATGCATCCAAAGTGAAGGTGTAAGGGCATCAAACCGAGGGTTCCTATAGTAGGTCACTAGGCAGTGTGAGAGATAGCTAAATAAAGAAAGAAACTTCACTAGTTCCCCTCCATTCATCAGTGTTAACCATACCCAACTCATTGTATCCGATCTAGCATTGCAAATTCGTAAGCTTACATCAAATATGAGATTATTCCAGTTGCTCTCTGATTTTGGAAATTGTCTATGTATCAAATACTTAAATTATTTGAAATTAAAATCCTTCCAGAACCTCTGAATAATACTGTGTATTGTTGTTATTGAATTAACATTGTTATTGTGCCGGTATTGGCATGGTGTGATGGTTTATAGGTGGCATTGTTGTTCTTGCCACCAAGGTTCAAACCGTTGGGGTGGTATTGTTGAATGGTTGTATCCGGTTCATAGCTCCGTCAAAAGCGTTTACCCCTTGAATTAAAAAAAAAAAATTAACATTGTTATTGTGAAGAATTTATTTGAAATCAAGATTCATAAATCAGATCTGTAGACCCTAGTGAAACTAGTAAAACAGATTTATAAACTCTAGGGGTTATAACAGGGGTATCAGAGCCATTTTTTCTGCCAGCCTGTGGGTGTGTGTGATGTAAGTTCATGCAAAAAAGTGATAGGGAAAACAAGAACCTACAAAAGGAAAAGAGAAAAGAAGCTATTGGTGAAAGAAATGAGGAAACCAACATCTAAGAGGTCATTAGGACTGAAAATAGAGAGCTGGCCAGAGAATTTCAATCCACCATGGTGGAGTCTATGGTGGAGATTGTGAGGACTTTGAAGGGAATGAATCAACAATGGAGTGTTGGAAGATCTAATTCAAATGATGCTGAAGGAAGTCACTCAGCCAATGATGGGGTTTCAGTCAACCCACCAACTAAAACGTTCAGAGCCAATTTTTTGCAAAAAGAGCAAGAGGATCCGTTTGAGGAAGAACAGCAAGTTCCACCAAGACTTGAGGATGATATGGCAAAATATCATGTTGAATATAGCACCCTAAACCCAGCCATCCGTCGTGACATGTCATTCATGAAGTATTATGATATGAAAACAAGGAATGACATTGACCGTCATAGGGGAAGAAGATATTAGGATCAGCCAAGGAGAGATGTACAACACCAGTGGGAAAAGACCACTATACCCACCTATGATGGATCCAATGGGGTCACAACTAGAGCTTGGTTGAAGAGATTGGATACGTATTTCTCCTTAAACCCCATGTATAAGGAGGAAGCAATCAAGTTTGCAACAATTCACTTAGAGGGTGTGGCTCATGAGTGGTGGTATCATGGCATGGTGACCCAAGGACATGGCTCAATCGCTACCCTTGAGGAGTTCAGCCAAAGATTGGTGAGGTTTGATAGAAAGGATATGGAGATTCACTTTAGGGAGGTAGCACAATTGAGGCAAGAGGGCATAGTTGAGCACTATATGGCAAAATTTCAAAGGCTATCAATGATGGTCCCATCTGTGACAAAGAGGAGACTCATAGTTCTTTTTGTAGAGGACCTATCAGAACCACTCAAGGGTTTGGTAAGGGCATTTGATCCAAATTTACTTGCAAGAGGCCATCAGGAGAGCCCTAAATTTAGAGGATTCAGTGACTAAAAACAAATTCTATACCAAGAATGCACGTCCGATTCAACACAAGAAGCCTCCTCATAAGAGTTTCCCTTAACCTAAGGCACTAACCCCAAAACCAACCAAAGTTGAGGAATCTAAGAATGAACTTCGAAGGAAAAAATTGAGCTTCACTTGTAGAGAGCCATGGCAACCATGTCACAGGTGTTTCAGAAAAAGACAAATACACTACATGGAGGTGGTTTCCAATTCTGAGGTAGAAGAGTCTAAACTTGAGATTGTTGTGGATGAGGTTGAGCATGAGGATCAAAGAGGAGAGCATTCAAGTGGCACACTTGCAGCACTTTTAGTAGCACCTATATATCACCCTCTTCAAGTTAGAGGAATCTTACATGGACGTAGGGTGACAATTTTGATTGATAGTGGGGCGACCCACAACCTCATTGATGAGGGATTGGTGGCTAAAATGGGTTTGAGGATAGAAGATCTTGAAGTTTTAATGTTACAATGGCCGATGTGTTTACTATTCCATACAATCGAAGGATTCGGCAATTGGAGTTGACTCTTAGAGGGCACAAGATGTGAGACGACTTCTATGTGATTGGCATTGGTGAGACGGATTTGAAGTTCAAATCCAATGGGAAGGAAGTAATTCTTCATGGCCTTTCCAATGGGGGTCCCATGATGGTTTCAACCAAGAGGATGGAGAGAGCTTTTCATAGAGACCAAGTTGCTTGGGAAACAGAATGTTTGATTATAGATACAAGCTCATCCAAGGATGGGGGGTATTATCATGTTGACATCCGATCCATCATCGACAAACATAGAAAGGTGTACAATGAAATTCCTCCAACCTTACCACCAATTAAAGGCTTTTAGCATGTAATTGACCTAGAGGAAGGAGCAAAACCTGTCATAACTACACCTTATTGTCATCCTAGAAGGTACAAGGATGAGATTGAGAAGGCAATTAAGGAGTTGTTGAACATGGCACACATACATCCTAGCTCTAGCCCATCTACTTCCTCCATGGTGTTGGTCAAGAAAAAAGGTGGCACCTTGAGGATGTGTATTGATTATAGCGCCCTCAACAAAAACACAATCAAGAATTGCTACCCCATAGCCATGATCATGAGTTGATAGATGAGCTTCCTGGTGTGGTATACTTCTCCAAGATTGATTTATGATCAAGGTATCATCAAATAAAGGTTAGAGATGAGGATGTGCACAAAACAACATTCAAGTGTCACTATGGGCACTATGAGATCCTGGTCATGCCATTTGGGTTGACTAATGCACCCACCACTTTTCAGACATGCATGAATCAAGTATTTATTTTACAATTGAGGAAATTTGTGCTAGTTTTCTTTGATGACATCTTGATTTACAATGAGACATGGAAGGATCACTTGAGGCACATAGATGAGGTGCTTGGCATACTCAAGTAGCATTCATTCTACGCCAAGGCATCCAAATGTGATTTTGGTTTGACTGAAATATTATATTTGGGGGCTAAGATTAGTGCCTAATGGGTTAGTGTGGATGAGGAAAAGATCAAGGTGATGCAGAATTGGCCTAGACCAAGGACTTTGTCACATTTGACGGGGTTTGTGGGTCTTTGCAGCTACTATAGGAGGTTTGTGAAGGGGTTTTCACAACTTACAGCCCCGTTAACAAATTTGACGAAGAAGGGAGCCTTCTCTTGGAACACTTTAGCAAAAAGAGCTTTTGACAAGTTCAAGGAGGTACTGAGTTCATGTTCTATTTTGGTCATTCCAAATTTCTCCCTTCCTTTTATTTTAGAATGTAATGCTTCAAGGGAGGGGATTGGAGCAATTTTGATGCAAAATAGACACCCTATAGCATTTGAGAGTAGGAAGCTCAAGGAGATAGAGAGGAGCTTCTCTATTTATGACAAAGAGATGTCTGCCATCATGCATGTACTAGCCAAATTCAAGCAATACTTGATTTGTGGAGAAAACAGATCATAACAGCTAGGTGACTGGAGCTACCAACAACAAGGCACACTCACCACCAATTCTGACCTGAGATGACTGTCATAAACTAGTATCCAAAGGTGCACAACCCACCAAATCTAAGGGTTTGTATTGAACAGCACAGTGGAGAGTTTGTCCTACATTAATTGGAAATTTTGATCACCTATAGCAATGATTTGGGTTATATTTCAGTCCTAAACCTTATAAAGGGCAATGTCAAAGAGAGATGTGCCTTTTCCTGTGAGTAAATTGTAGCATAATATGCTTCTAAAGTGAAGGTGTCAGGATGTCAAATTGAGGGTTCCTATAGCATGTCACTAGGCAGTGTGAGAGGTTGCCAATTAAAGATAGAAACTTCACTAGTTCCCTTCCATTCATCAGGGTTAACCATACCCAGCTCATTGCATCCAATCTAGCATTGCAAATTTGTAAGCTTACATCAGATCTAGGATTATTCCAGTTGTTCTCTGATTTTAGAAATTGTCTATGTATCAAGTACAGAAATTAAAATCCTTCTAAATATTACCGTGTACAATTTATTGAAGTAACATTGTTATTGTAAAGCATTTACTTGATATCAAGATTCATAAATCAGATTTGTAGACCCTAGTGAAACCAGTAAATCAGATTTATAAACTCCAGGGGTTATAACATCTCCTTCAAGCATACCATTGAAATTATTTTAATTTTGGTAAGTGGTGGAAACAATAAGAGCTTTAAAAAAACCAATAACACTTACAGCCACTTCAAATCAAGATTAACAACTTCAATCATATTCTAAATTTCAAGAGTAATATATTATGGTTCCTCTTTTTTCCTTCTTAAAAATAGACCTTATATAAGAACACATTATTTTTCTTATGCATGCCCAAAATTACTAACTTTCAAGGATAAGATGAACCTTTGAATTAAGTTACAATCAAGCATGAGACTTGAAAACATATAGAATAAAGTAAGTAAATTCTAAGAAAATATTCTATCCAACCTATATATCAAGATCTATTAGAAAAAGTGAGTTAAGCCTTGTGGTCCCACAGAGAGTACACAGCAAAAAATTTATGTGCACATCAATAACTACACTTGTATTTTGTAAACAAAATAAAAAAATTAACTTATCTGAAGTTGCTACAAACTCTAAGTACCCCACCACTAGCTAGGGCTGAGATTACTCTTCCTAAGCAATCACTACACAAATTTTATTTTATTTTAAATTCTATTATTTGAAGTTTTGAAATGCAACAAGTTGCATATAAATCTATTTAAGATATCTACAATAATTATATTGTAATAAGGTAAATTTGCAACCCTTGCAAATTCCCCATTTACACCCCTTACCTTAGAAAAATCAAACCCGACAATGCTTTTCCACCTCATCCATTCACTTTCCACCCACTTGGTGGCTGTTTGTAGTGTCGGTGGGGGAATTTTTGTCGGCCACGCTAGAGCAGCACGCAGACGTCTGTGCGGCGCACTGCCGTCCTGACAAGATTCCCGCCTCTAGAATCTGCAAAGGCATTACACTTCTCCATTGGCGATGAAGCATAACGCCTCTGCGTCCTTGACCGACCTCGAACGACTCTTTTGGGCTTCTATTCATCCTAAAAGCATCTCCTCCTTCATTCATTCGATCTTTTTCAATCTCACTTGACGTTTCTACATACTTCTTGAGCATTTCACAGCACTTTCTCCATTGTTGAAGCTCCAAGAAGACACTCTGTTGGTTTTTCTTCTCACGTTGTTGCAACAACGGTGGCACTTACAAGTTTGCGAGCTCGCATCTCCCTTCACGTGCTTGAGGGCATCTTGTTTGGGAGGTAATATCCATTTCATTTAGCATTGTTATTTGATTTACGTAGCATATCATTGTTACCATTGCTTGGTAGTATTTGCTTTCAATACGTTCTTTATCATACTTTCTCTTTTGTGGCTATCTTGGCTGTCTGTGGAGGTGGGAACACCGAAACGGGGGTTTTGACTACGGCAAGCCCCAAAACAGCCCCAACATTTTTGCTTGTTCTGCTGTGTGTAGGTACTCTTGATCATGTGGAGCTTGCGGGAGTCTGGACCAACCGTGAGTTTGACTTTCTACCACCTTTGCTCTTGTCAACTTTCGTCTTCTTAAGTTAAAGTATTGTTCCTATTATTTCAGTAGTTTAGCTCTTTATGTTTTTTGTCATTGCTTAAACTTGTATTTATCAAGTAGTTAGCGCATTCCCTATTAGACTTAACTGTACTTCATACTCTCTGTCCGTACAAACGCCTGTGCCCAACCGGGACGCCAACATGCCGTGCTGTCGTTCGTCTTCTGCACTGGAGTCCTTTGGACGAGAATTGCCTAGGTTATAGTCCAAACTCGGGAACTTGCTCACCTAGTCCCCTGAACTCTCGAGTTGATAAAAGGACAATGACATATCAGTTGTCCTTCCTTTTCACCCTCTTAAAACGGCAAACTTACCTTAAACAATCCTTAAAGTGAGGTAGATCAAGGCAGCTAATTGTTCTAGACCCTCCCGTGACTTGGGGTCCTGAGCAATTGGTCTCCCTTTGTAGATCAAGGCAGTTGACTATTCAAGTCTTCTCCCCCCATTGTTGTTGCATCTACTTCTCCATCTCTTCCTCCTGTTCCCGTCCAGGAGTCACTCCCTCCACCGGAAATGGCTGTGATGGATACTCCGATGGTTGAACAGGAGCCTTCCGCCCCTTCTCAGGCTACAGCCTCTAGCTTCCAGAGCCGTAGAAACCGACTTGTGCATGAGCACAAGCATCAGAGGAAGGCTCTGGCCACTGAGCAGGCCACCTTGCAAAAGAAGGAAGGGGAGCCAACAGCTCCCGCTTCAGTGTTCTTTGTTGTGTCCTCTTCTGCCCTTTCACTTCAATTCCCTCCACCTCAATCTTGCTTCCAGCTCCCCCTACAAGCATAGATGATCCTCACCCTAAGAGGGTGTAAGTGTTCATTGCTCCTTCGGTCGAGCCTCCTATTTTGATGTCCCTTCCAAACATCCCACCTTTCCCCAAACCTATGGATATGCCAAATACCTCAGTGGTGTTGTTGCGGTTTTCTCCTCTTCCTCCTCGCCTTTTGCTTCATCTGTGGGGATCTCACATCCTTCGATGAAGCGAAAGTTGGAGGACGACCCCACTTCCAATGGGGGTTGAAAGAAGGGATCGCCTTCTTCGAAGATTGGTTCTGCGTTGGCTTGCGCTGTCCTGGTGACGAAGGCAGTCTCGGCATCTCCTAAGTTTGTCACTGCTCCCGAGTCTTTCGGTGAGGCTAGCAGTGGATCTCAGGTGCCTCCTTCATCGCTCGCTGAGTTGACACATGGCACTCTTGTAAAGTGCATGTTCAACTCTAAAGACGATGTCTCGGCTCTGTCGGCAATCTTTGTGAGATCACTGACGTTTACCTCACAAGAACTGAGTGAAGAAGACCTTGAGAGGCCCTCTTCCTTGGCTCTTGTTGTAAGAGAGTCAGAGGGTACCCCCCTTGCTATCCTGCCCTTGCCCCTTGCTATCTCGCCCTTGCAAGCTCGTCTGCCCTCCCCTTACAATGATCTAGATTGGGAGAACGATGACCTCTTGGTTGATAAGGACTAGGGGGGCGCCTCTTCTTTATCTGTAGATTAGATGGTGTGTATGTGTTGTGTTCCCCCATGCTTGTTTTATGTGTTCCTGGAAGACCCTTGTCACCCTTGTAGGTGCTTGGATACAGGAGTGTTTTGTGTCATAAAACTTCTTCTATTTGTCACATCATTCTTCCCTTTGTTGTGCCTTGATTTTCGACAATTGGGGACGATGCAAAGTGTTGGGGGCATTTAGGACTCCCTTCCATGTTGACCCAATTTTTTATTTTTACTTTGTTTTGACGTAAGTTTCTTCACATGGTCTGATATAGTAGGGGGTTGATGACAGTTCATTTATATATTATTATACTTATCTATCTATATTTATGAGCAACTCTAACCCCGAAATATCAAATCCCCCTGTCTCTTGTTCGTTATGTCATGGTTTGTCCTTTCCTTTTATCTTTCTCTCTTCTTTGCTTGCTTTGTGATGTTGTGGTGCTTATGTGTTGCCCCTTGCGTACGTGACAACATTACCACGGTAACATCTCGTTATATTCCACAGGCCACAACATCACTTTCATTCTTGCTTTTCTCTCCTTAGGATGTCACATGCCTTTGAATTCAACACGCACCATCCTAAGGGGGGGCTATCATGTTGTTCCAATTTTCAGAAGGTGTATTCAATGGCCAACGAATCCCTCGCTGGAAATCTTCTATTTTTCAAAAATTGCATTCTTCAACATGGATCCCTAGACGAATTATTCTTTCATCACAGATTCGTAAGATAGAATCTGGACTTGACCTTGTGAGGGAGCATTCTTTTTTTCGAATTCCTTGATGAAATGAATCTTTCAGAAGGATTCCTTGATGCTAGAATCATTGGTGAAAAATTCTATCTCTTTTCAAATATGTTATCGCTTTCAAACTAAGCGTCCCTTGAGTGGACCCCTTTTCTTTTGAAGGGTTCCCGAGGGACCCCTTTGAAAGCTTCTCCTTCAATCGTTGACTGTTTGCGTGACTGTCTGCCTGTTTGCCTACATGGCTTTTTGATATCTAACATGTTTTGTCTGCGGATTAACATGTTGCTTTGCAGGTGTGCCTGTGAAGCTGCTTTTCAATCGACCTTGCAGGACTGAATACCTGTAAGGCCCCATTAGACTCTACGAAGCCTCTTACGTTTGGCTTCCTTCAAGACCGAGCACCTGGGGGCGCCTCCTTTGCAAGTCCGAGGACTTGTGAAGCGCTTACATCCTGCAGGATCTCTTTGTTCAACTCTGTAGGACCGAGCACCTGTGAAGCGCTCTTTGTTCACCTTTCGTAGGTCTGCAGATCTGCGGCGCATTTTGTTCAACTCTCCTCAAGCCCGAGGACCTATGGAGCCATCTTCTCTTCCTATGCTTTCAAGTGTGTCAGATTGCGATTTGCTTCCTCAACGGTTCAAGTATACTTTCTTTGAACTCTTTCGATCTACTTTACCTCGCATCTAGTAGAACATATGCTCGCTAAAGTGGGGGCAAAATGTAATGCAGTGAAATTGCACCCCTTCCAAATTCCCCATTTACACCCCTTACCTTAGAAAAATCAAACCCGACGATGCTTTTCCACCTTATCCATTCGCTTTCCACACACTTGGCGACTGTTTGTAGTGTTGGCGGGGGAATTTTTGTCGGGGACACTAGCGCAACGCGTGGACATCTGCGTGGCGAGTTGTTGTCCTGACAGGATTGCCGCCTCTGGAGTTTACAAAGGCATTACACTTCTCCATTGGCGATGAAGCATAACACCCCTGCACCCTTGACCAACCTCGAACGGCTCTTTTGGGCTTCTATTCATCCTAAAAGCATCTCCTCCTTCATTCATTCGATCTTCAATCTCACTTGGCGTTTCTACATTCTTCTTGAGCATTCACAACACTTTCTCCATTGTTGAAGCTCCAAGACGACACTCTGCTAGTTTTTCTTTTCACGTTGTTGCGACAACGGTGACACTTACAAGCTTGTGAGCTCGAATCTCCCTTCACGTGCTTTTGAGGGCATCTTGTTTGGGAGGTGATATCCATTTCGTTTAGCATTGTTATTTGATTTACATAGCATATCGTTGTTACCATTGCTTGGTAGTACTTGCTTTCAATACATTCTTTATTATACTTTCTCTTTTGTGGCTATCTTAGCTGTCTATGGAGGTGGGAACACCGAAACGGGGATTCGACTACGGTGAGCCTTGAAACAACCCCAACATTTTTTCCCATTTTGTTGTGTGGAGCTTGCGGGAGTCTCAACCAACCATGAGTTTGACTTTCTACCACCTTTGCTCTTGTCAACTTTCGTCTTCTTAAGTTAAAGTATTGTTCTTGTTATTTCAATAGTTTAGCTCTTTTATGTTTTGTCATTGCTTAAACTTGTATTTATTAGGTAGTTAGCGCATTCCTTGTTAGTCTTAACTATACTGCGTACTCTCTATCTGTACGGATGCCAGCGCCCGACCGAGACGCCAGCGTGTCGTGCTGTCGTCCATCTTCTGCATGGAGTCCTTTGGCCTAGAATTGCCTAGGTTACAATCCAAACTCGAGAATTTGCTCACCTGGTCCCCTAAACTCTCGGGTTGATAAAAGTATAGTGACATATCAGTTGTCCTTCCTTTTCACCCTCTTAAAACGGAAAACTTACCTTAAACAATCCTTAACATGAGGTACATCAAGGCAGTTGATTGTTTTAGACCCTCCCGTGACCTGGGGTCCTGAGCAGTCTATCCCTCTCCTCTACATATATATTATTTAATTTCTTTCCACAAAGTAAGCTTTTCAAATTATGAGCTTCGTACCAAAACTTTTTTATGCAAACAATTTATTTGTGCAAAGTAAGGCAAACACAAAGACTAGTGAAGAGCAACTATGGGCCCTTCTTTACTAAATTATATACATCATTTTAAATTATTTTATTAAGTAGTAAATATTTATTGCTCTATATAAGGTGGCTTTATTTTTCACTCTTATTGAGTGTGTAGTTTGTCATAAAGAGCATAAATATGGTTTTGCAACTAGGAAGGCACCTTGTCAAATTCAAATCTTCATGTTATTTACAAGTAGTTTGTAACCCCAACACAATTTTTTATAGTTTTGAATACCCAATGTTGTGGCAATATTGGGGTGCAAGCCCAAGTGCTTTGAGAGTTTTTCCATGTAATCTTAATTTTAAATCATGTATTCTCTAGAATAAAGTAAGATCGCAAAAGGGTTTTGTAGAGACTAGAGAGTAATCACACTAGGTTATGGGTCTTGCATTGAGGCAGTTGCTAATGCTACATGATTGATGATCATGGACTTTGTGGACTAATCTGAGATTTATTAAGAGAGAAACAAGATCGTGCAAAGCTATAATGTTTGACAGAGTTTAGACTCGAGGGTTATGAGATTCTGTTATATATACAAGCAAAACTGGTAAACTCGCTATATTGTAAAAACACCACTACTTGATCATTGTATTGTGGTTTATCATAATTTTTAAAATGTAAATCTAGGAGCCATCTCTCAACCAACACCCTCTAGCTTACACTTTGTGATAGCTAACAAAGATTGACCAATAGAACATCTTGCCCACCACCAAGTCCCTATGGTTTGCAATCTATGATAGTTACCAATGGTATTTCGCAGCCATTGAAAACAAAAATTCTGCTCAAGGTATTATATTGCCTTCATGAATTCTCCAAGTGCAATGATTTGATGGTTCTCATTAGACTTGGCAAATTTTCACACCTTGAGGACAATTGGGCAAGCACATCAAACTAGAATGGAAGCACTTGTTAAGAGTATGGTTCTTTTCCACATTTATGAGATAAAAAGAAAAATGCTTTGAAGTTTGAGGGCAGTCCATCATGTACAAAGATATATAGGAGTGGATATGCTAATTTACCTAGTGTTTGCAAGGTTACTCCTCCAAAGTGTTTTTCTAAAATGCAAATAGAGTTTTTGGGGCCTATTTGGAGAGACAAAAGATGAACTAATATGAATGTTTTTTCTTTAATGCAACTAAGGTTATGTATGACAAGGATGGATACAAGTTTCATATTTTCTATCAACTGACTAATGAGCAAGGACCCAAGACAACAATTAACGGTTGCATAGATGCCAAAGTATATAAGGCTAGAAAGTAAAAATGCTTTAAGCATAAAGTATTGAATTGATTAGTCAAGATAAGACTGAAGAATCTAAGGCTCATTGAAATATCCCAACCAAGATATGTGCAATTTTTCTGATTTTTGCAATACAGATTTATGCCCTAATTTGCTGATTTCAATTTTCTGCTCAAAACCCTAACATGCTGATGTAAAATTTCTGATTCCAAACATGCATAACAGCGACATATATTCTTCCCAATAGCATCAAATAACATAGCAGATTTGTCTAACCATAAACATGAATGTGACCAGCAAGATTAAACACAAAAATGTCCATCCAAACATGCCAAAATTCTGATTAACAATTGTTCAGTTCTGCTGCTACAAATTCAGACCTAATATGAATGCCATTCCACCACAAAAACGGGCTCCAAACATACCCAGCAATGTACAACAGTTTGCTGATATGAAGAAACCCCAAAACAAGAAATGAAATGTTGACCTATGTTAACCCTAGCTGGGCGAACTGCTCCAGCTCACACAAATGCAAGATAAATGCAAATATATATGATAGAAAATGTCTCCAAAACCCTACCACAAGGGTGCGCTGACCTGCTGGTATGAATGTAGGGTTTGCAACCCTTGACCTTGAAAACTTGCCAAAACCTTCCAAACTTGCCAATTTTGCCCCTCCAAAACAAGGCTCTCCTCTTGCAACTTGAGCGCTCCACCCTAGGATGAAACCCTAGGTCAAACAACACCAAAACTGCTTCCACAAGTCGCCTAGGCTGATATGAAAATCTGAGCATGAAGATCTAACAAAAAACTCCATTTAAGCGCAAGTGAACCTCCATCATGAAGTCCTCCATTGAAGAGCTAGGTTTTCATCCAACTCCTCTATTATTCACAAGGGCTTTCGTCCTTGGAATAGCTGCAAAAATTGCTGATCATAAAAGCAGAAATAATTCTCCCTGATATAAAAACCTCCAAATGACTTAGTTTATATAGCAATCACTCCTTATTTCTCCCAATGGGTCGGCCCAATTTGGGCACCACTTCTCCCTTTTTAAATTTGCTTTTTATTTAATTTTTATTCCCTTAATTGGACGCCAAACCCCAATTCAAATTTATAGTATTTTTTCTCATTATTTTTTGCCCTCCTTATAACTCCCAAAGGGGTCGCCCAGCCCCAAATAAAATATTAAAATAACTTGGGTGCCAAAATTCAAATTTAAATCTTATTTAATCTCCTTCCCTAGGGCGCCAAAAGCAATTTATTTTTTATTTTATTTTTTAAATTTTCCCTCTAATTTTCTCATGCTCACCCAAAAGGGACATTACACTCATAGACATTGCCTGTGTTAAATGACACCAAGAAGAAACAATGTTGTGCACCTTTCTGCAGTGAAAAGCAACTAAAACCTTTTAGGGGTGCATAAAAATCAGATTCTGGGGGACTCTTTGTGTGCCTTGCAATGGAAAACAACACTAGGAGAAGATATATGGATGATTAGAGACCAAAAGAGACAAATGTAAACTGTGCAATTTTTTTCATACAAAAGACTTGAATCAAAATTTTAGAGAAAAAATTCTTCTTTGCAGTTACTGAAACATGATGCTATAAGGATAGACCTACTAGACACAATCATGTCTAGAATTTCTTGTAAAAAGATGTTGAATCATTCCACATTGATGCAAAAGCAGAGATGCTAGCCCTATTTGTTTGTGGGAAGATGGTCTCTCAAATGTAGCACTCCTATTTTTGTTGAAGTAACAAAAACACGTGGCTTCAAAAAAGAATGTAATCATATCAAAAGCATATTGATACCTAATTGTACTGCTGAGTCCTAACCATATAACCAACCATGTGAGAGAATGTACCCATCTGGAAAACCAAGCTATTTATCACTTATTCAACACAATCTTTTAGAAATTTTAATTGTTTTGTGTCACACCAATCCCTTGCCTTGTGACGTTTGGTCTTGAAAGTACAAGGGCCAGTATAATGGTGCAAGACTGTGAAGAAATATGGTGTACAATGTGTAAGGTTTGTGAAGAAGAATGTGATGAGTTTAACATATGAATATATTCCAATCTCTACTATTCCTTCTATGTGAAAATAGCTCTGGCAGCCATTGCATTTACAGCATCAACAGTAGCCGGTATCCATTCAATGCTAAATAATTCTATCAGGAAAATTGTCACAAAAATAACCTCAAAGACAAGGAAAACAAGATAAACAAAAATTTAAAAGCACCAAATAAACGTAAAATTCATTTCACATTTCAAAAATCTCTGTGCGAAGAAACAAATAGGGATATAACAGTAGGTATTACAATAATATCATATATGAAAACAGCCATTGATAAGACGACACAACCAATGCCATTTATTTAACAGATAACGACAAAACTGTTTTCGAATGAAGTAAATAAAACACATCAAAAATGATCCACGCACGTAGAGATTCAAAAAAAAATCACTGAAACCATAGCAAGTGACTTACCTCAAGATTCTGAACAAATTATGTTGCGTTGTCAACAAAATGGGCAGAGTTTGCAGGGGAAAAATTACGAAGCCCTACCAAAGCAGATTTTTTTTTAAATGAGAAGAACCAAACCACTCTCCCTACAGCTGCTTCAATCTATTCACAGTAAGCGAAAAGTTGATTTAAAAATATCGGGGTTTTAGAGCTAGTAGACTCTTGAGGTCGAGACAAGATTTTTGCGGCCCTTTTAAACGAAATATTAGTTGCGAGTTAAAATTTTTGTTTTCAGGCGTGGAGCGAGGAATGTTTCATCTGCCTGAAAGCTGTTTTCCCCGGCGTGAGACAAACTTTCCGGAAGTAAGGTGCTACAAAACATAGCCCTATCGGCTAATTAATTTTTATGGTAGTTTTGTTTATGATATTTGGTATTTTGAATTTAGTTCTTATTTTTACACTACAAATATGTATATATTGATAATTTTATATTTTTTTAGTTGCCAATTAAAATTTGTTTTCAGGCATGGAGTGAGGAATGTTTTCATCTGTGTGAAAGTCGTTTTTCTCCGCGTGAGACAACTTTTCGGATGTAAGGTGCTATAAAACATAGCCTATCAGCTAATTAATTTTTATGATAGTTTTGTTTATGATATGTGGTATTTTGAACTTAGTTCCTATTTTTACACTACAAATATGATAATTGCCACATAATGCTTGTACTTTGCTATAGTGGTTAATTTAGTTTTAGTTTTCAAAAAGTGTAAAATACTAATAATATATTCTAGTAATATTGTTTGTGTAAATGACAATTGCCACATAATGTTTGTACTCTGCTATAGTGGTTAGTTTTGTTTTAGTTTTAAAAAAGTGTAAATTACTAATAATATATTGTAGTAATATTGTTCGTGTAAATGCATGGTATAGAATAAGTTAATTTTAAATTTTGAAGGTAGTTTTTATGTTAAAGAGTTTTAAAAATATTATGATGTTTATAATGTGAAAACATATCTATTTTATTGTGCAAGTTATTAGTATAGGTTTGGGTATGGGGCTAAGGTATGTCGTTAGAATGAAAAAAGTTTGGGTTTGGATTCATTTTAGGTACATCCATACAAAAAAATATAAAATTATCAATATATACGTATTTGTAGTGTAAAAATATGAACTAAGTTCAAAATACCACGTATCATAAACAAAACTACCTTAAAAATTAAAAATGCTACTTCATTATTATTTTATCAAACTTAAATGTCATGATAGATTGTCATTGTTCAATGTTACTAGCAATCACACCTTGGTGTGCAATGGTACACCAAAGAGATATGGAAGTCCAATTAGAAGATATTTTTCTTGTTTTTGCATATATTCATACAATACATGAGGTCAATTGATAGGTCATTAAGCAAATGATGGACAAGTGACAACTTTGGATTGATAATGCATCCACTTACACTAAATTGATATATTATTCATTGTTCAAAAGTTAGTCTCCTAAGTGTGAGATAAAATCAAATCAAAATTTATATTACAAATCTCCCTCTTTATACATCTTTTACTACCTACCTCTACCTCTACCTCTTTTCCTCTCTCCCTCCCTTTGTCCTTTTATCCTCACATTTCTCTCTCTTATATAAGAGTGATTGAGTTTGTGTGCCAAGTGTCACCAATTAGATGTGCATTCATAATGTATGGACCATTTGATCACACTTTAAGTGGTGCACACTTCATGTCTTTGTTTCTTCTTAACTAAATATTGACAAGTAAGGTCCTTAGTGTCTGGCATTCATAGCTTGAAAGCATATGAGTATATCCAAGTGGAGATGCATGGACCAATTAGTATCCAATACATCAACAAGGATTTTGACATAGGTTGACACCTAGTATGGTTATCAAACCTTTAATAAATCTTAGACCAATGGTAAGATTTTAATGGAATATTGAATTATTTGAAATAGTTGAGTCAAAGCTAATCACTTTGAGTTTATGTGGCAAGTGTCACTAGTTAGATGTACATTTAGAAGGCGCAAAGAATTTGATTGTACTTTAAGTAGTGCAGGCTTCACATCTTCATATCTTCTTACCTAAAAATTAATGGATAAATTCCTTTGTGTATGGCATCCAAAGCTTGTAAGCATATGAATCTATGCATGTGGATACACGCATGGACCAATTAGTAATTGATGCATCAGCAAGGACATTAGCATAGTTGATACATATGTGTGATGGCTATAAGTCTCTAGACATTGGAACTCCTTCCATCCACCCCAAATCCAAAATCCTACCATTTAAATCCAAGCATTCATATTCTTCATCCATTGTAGGCCTTTATGTCCCAAAACCAAGTCTTTCATCCCTTCCATCCATCTTGGGCCCTTATGTCCCAAAACCAAGTCCTTCATCCCTTCCATCCATCTTGGGTCTTTACATTCCATCACCTAACAATCCTACTCTAAAATCCTAGTATCCTCTTTATCCATCACATCATATCCCTAATCAAGATCACCAAAGGCGCACATTCTTGAAATCCTTCCAACATCTTACCTACATCAACCCATTCATAAGACCTCCACATCATTCATATCCATCCACCAATCCTATTGCTCTTAGAAGCAATTTGGATGCGAAATCTCAAATGCATAAAGCCAAAAATCCACCAAAATCAAAGGATCAACATGTCCCATCACAAAACATGCAAAAACAAAGAAAAATATGTTCTAGAATCAAAAATTTAAATCCCAAACGCCACAAAGACTCATGAATCAAAAATCAAAGTCAAAAACCACGTGGATTCCAAAAATACTCATAGAATCAATGCATCCTAAAGAAAAATCAAAATTAGCATCCAAACTTGCTTATCCAAAAGGTTCATCCAATATTAAGTCCTCCATCTGTCTAATAATCCTTTATGACCTTCCATTTTGGGTCCTTATATCCTGAAATTTACTTCCACTCCTCCATCTAAATCTCAAAATATAAAGTCTACTTCCCTTCCACAATTCCACCACCATTCAAGATGTGTGCCAATATTGATCTTGCCAACATTTCCATCCACTCATCCACAAGTATTCCATCAACTCATCTATTATCCAACATCCATTTGTCATCCTTCCATCCCTCTCATCTAAGATTTTGCATAAATCCACATCCATCCACCATCTTCCCATCCATTTCATCCCCTTACCATCATTCTAACAACATTTATGAGCATACCTCCAAGTTTCCATGGTCTAATGGAGCACATCTTCAAGGGATGCCATCCATGGAACTAGATTATTGAGTCCTTCCTCCATCTCCCTATCATGTGTCCACTATCTTCCAAATCCACTTATCCATATCCTTATCCTTCTCCATCCATCCCATTCCCAAAAAATTTTTAAAAAAAAAATTTAAAAAAATGAAAAATGAAAAAGTAAAGAGAAATCATTCATCCGATGGTGAAAACCACTTTAGTGGCGCCTTGGACAAGTACCATGATGAAAACCCGGAAAACAAGCATCACATGTAATCCATTATCCTCTTGCACTCTACACTAGGGGCAAGTTTCATCCATGTTGTCCTACCTACCACATCCCCCTTTATCCCTCATCTCCTATCCATTACCCTACTTACATTCATCCTTCCAATTTTTTTCACCTTTGATCTTGATAGGGCTAAGGATATCCATAAGTATCATGTGACATACCTACTTTACCTTATGCACACCCTTCAAGCTATATCCCTTATCTTATCCATGTCTTATTTCCATCTTTGATCTTGTTTATCTTATTCATGTCCTATTTCCATTTTATCCATCCTATCTATATCCTATCCAAATCCATCCCTCGATCTTGATAAAAATCTAGGAGCATACACTTCAAAACATG
Organism: Sequoia sempervirens; assembly: GCA_007258455.2. Lineage (NCBI taxonomy): Eukaryota > Viridiplantae > Streptophyta > Pinopsida > Cupressales > Cupressaceae > Sequoia > Sequoia sempervirens. The sequence goes on along the minus strand of VDFB02015537.1, from coordinate 404,968 downwards.
TTTTTGGCAAACTCTTGACATGTCCATCTCTTGGGACCACGTACCATTTACTTTACACTTTCACTGTCGCCATAGCCATATGTTTAACCCCTTAGCTTGGACAAAATTGTTGGAAAAATGAAGAAGAACATCTCATTTTGTTATTTTGTATTGTCATTGATGTCACCATGATATATGAGTTGCAACTGCAAGATCAAGTCTGCAGTTGTTCCAGTAATATGTTTTGGTATCTGAACTGGTATTTTGCTTATATCCTCTAGTATCTTGATCCACATTTGTTTGCTAATGATTATTGTTTCTTGCGATTTTGGGAATTGGTTTGAAGACATTGGGAGCATGTACATTCAAGATCTCATGTATCTAGATGCTCGTATGGTGTAGCGACATTACACTGGTATTTGTAAATATTCTATTATGTCTATTTTTGGCTGACCTAATGGATGTATTGTGTAAAGATGAAATAATTTTTGGTTATGCAGATATATGTGTGACATATCCTAGGTCCATGTCGACTCAATGAAGCAATGTGTAGTTTTTGTAAAAGCTTGAAGCCGACTATTGGTATTTTTGGTGAGTGAGAAGTGTATCTAATTAGGCTAACCTAATTGATGCTTGTGAAGAGATCAGATATATATATCAGACAGTATTTGATGTTTGACATGATTGCGAGTGGCAATGTGAATGTGAATGCGAAGAAGAGTGAATATGATGAAGTGTGTCAAGTCAGTTTACTAAGCTTCGTTGGAACTAAATCTGCACTCACTAGGTGTACTCTATCAATTCATTTTCTAGCAGAAAGCCATTTTGTCATTGTAATTCTATAGGAAATGAGCCTTTGTTTTTGGACAGTGAGTCAT